>BMAO01033369.1:0-286858 GCA_019973975.1 Trichonephila clavata
TATAGACTTATTTCGTTAAGTCGACCTATTTTATACTACATATGGAAGAGCAAATTCCAAAACAACCTGATAAGAACTTATAGTTATAATAAAATGAACTTTTCATTAATTTTAATAACTCAATATTTCTAGAGCCCTTTCTCTACTCTAGATTAGGGGTCTGAAGGGATTTTAGTGGCCCCTCATTTGAATTTGTGGATATTTTTTTAAAAAAAATTGCTTTGTTTGCCATTTGTTGTAGGAGACTCCATTTTTTCTGTAATTCACTGGTGTGTTTGATATCCATTTGAGATAATATATTTTGAAAAGGACGAATTTTTCCAAAATTTCATTGTACCCTAAAATATTTTAAATATAAAAATTCTGACTTTGCATAAAATTTCAAAAATTTTCGGAAGAAAGGTGGATTTCTATTTTTAACAGATTTGCAAATTATTTTAATTCAACCTCCATTTTGACCTTTTTGAAACCAATATATATATATATATACATATTGCCTCAAGGTGGCCTGCTAGCAATAGTTTAGCTAATTTATATTTACATTTTCATGAATATAAATATGTTATTAATAATGATTATTACATTTTTAGATATGTAGATGATCTAATTGTCTTTGGTAAAAATAATAATTTTAACCCCAATGTTACCTTTTATCCTGATTACTTAAACCTAGTTAAAATTAATAATAATAAAGTTAAAAATAATTACTTGGATGTATCATTGTATATTAAGGATTATAAATTACATAGAATAATATTTATGATAAAAGAGATGATTTTAATTTTAACATTCTTAAAGTGCCATACTGGAATTCCAATTTATCAATTTCTATATATAGAAATATTAATTTTAACAATATTTATCGTAATAATGTATTAGTTAGTCCACGCCACACTTCTAAGCTAACAACGATTTTTTTTAAAATATGGAAAATAACAGTTTTGGAATGGCCTGGTAACTCTCCTGATGTAAATTCCATCGAAAATTTATGAATCTTTGTAAAGAGACGTGTGAGTGAAATTGACTGCTTAACAAAGATCGGATTCGAGTCTGGAGACTCCGTGGAGAGAGGATGCTGAACAGCTGCGTTATGCACCGCCATACTGGTCCTGTACCGGGTATTATGGTATGGGGCGGTATTGGATATCACTCTCTCACTCCTCTAGTACGCATTGCTGGTACTTTAAACAGCCAGCGCTACATCTCCGAGGTGTTGGAGCCAGCTGTCCTTCCTTACCTTCAGGGCTTGGCTACAGCCATATTTCAACAGGATAATGCGCGACCACACGTGGCTCGTATTGTCCAAAGGCTCTTCGTCAATCACCAGATTGAGTTGCTTCCCTGGCTGGCTCGCTCTCCGGATCTTTCACCGATAGAAAACATGTGGTCCATTTTTGCTCAACGATTGACCCAGATTACACCCCAGCTGCCACACCAGATCAACTTTGGCAACGTGTGGAAGCTGCTTGGTCTGCTGTCTACTGCACATCCAAAGTCTCTTTGAATCAATGCCGAGGCGTGTGGCAGCGGTGATCTCCAACAATGACGGCTACTCTGACTACTGATTCTGGCAGGAACCACACTCCACAGAAGTCTATAAATTGAATCATTTGATACTTGGTCAACATGTTATCTACAAAATGAATTTTGTTGTGCTATCTCTTGTCTTTCTTGGTGTTGCATTTACGGTGGCCAGCAGTGTAGTATGTTTACTTCAAAATGGAGCTTGATTTGTTTTTTTCTCTTATGCTGAAAGTGTTTTGTTTTATATATATTCAGTTAAATAATAATAATAAAAAAATACTCGCTTTTAGTTCATTTTGTACTTTTCAGTTTGATTTTGTAAGAAATCTAGAACTTTCTAAATTTTTCAAATTAAGGCCAGACCTCATCACATAACTTTACTTGCACGTGTATAAATTTGATACTTCACATACATAGGAAGCAATAGCATTATATTCCGTAAATTAGTCCACAGTAGTAGATTAATTTAGAAGGTATTTTGACACAGATTTTGGTAAAAAAATCGATTCATACATTAGTTTTCTCATAGTTTAACAGAATAAAAGAAACATCTTGAAAAAGAAAGTGCAGTAAGTATGAAATAGTGTTTAGAAAAGTACTTAATTAAAAAATACTTTTAATGCATATTTTAATGTTTTTTGTGTTTTTTATGAATTATCAATTAAGTGAGAGAAACTTAAAAAAGCCGCAGCAAGTGTAAGTAATTATAAAATGAATAATGAAATTATCTGTACTAAATAAAAATACTTAACCACCCTAACATAATGAATATACGATTAAGAATTATATTTTTAACATTATACTTTCTCACAAAAATGTGCATTAACAGTACTGTAATAGTAATAAAAAGGTATGTCGTTACTATTTATTGTTTGATATCAACACAACACTGATAACTAATCAGTACTCTTGAACTTTCTATCAAATACTCAGACAAATTGAGTGACAAAGCAGTTTCTCTAAAATCAGGACAATTATGAAGCGCGAGATATTGTTTCGTTGCTTGAACCTTATGATAAATCATTAAAACTCGACTAAAATTATTGAAAAGTCAAAAGAGAGAATTATGATACTGTCTAATATGAATTCCTAGTTTTTAAAATTTAATATGACGCTCACATTTTTGTTTATCATAAAACTTAAATAAAAAATAAATAATAAAAATAATATCAATATTTTAAATTCAAATTTTTGCTTGTCATGCACATTGTATTTGATATGAAAATGCATATGGAAAAAAATGATTATACTTGTAACCTCTTCATACCTAAGGTACAGATATGTGTACCTGCAGTTTTAACTTGGTATCTTATTAACGGATTAAATCTATCAATTCAGATCGAAGATTTTTTTTGTGTGAACATTCGTGGTTTAAATTTTTACCACCAGATGGTGATATTTGTATTTTTTTTCTGGAGATTTTGAATGCGCAATATAGCAATGGCCGACTCGACAAGAAGCCGAAAAAGTGATCTGTTTCTTAATATATAATTAAAATTTTTGAGCTTCATATTTTTTATTTGATGAAGATGATTTCCAAGAGTTGATAGATCATATAACTATCACATTTTTAACAGCTGTAGTATTCTAATTATAAATAACTTTTGAGGTGATCATTTGTACATCTCCGGTTGTTATACGGTTCCAGATGCAAATGAGACTCAAACTGAAATTTTGCGTGTAGTGTTATTTTTTTAAGACGATGATATGCTTATTTTGTTGATTTATAGTAAATTAATTTTAAGTAAGAATATATGTATCATAATGGGGGGGGGGCTTATATTCTAGTCAAAGATCTGAAAATTTTTTTTGAAATATCGAAAATTTACATAAAAGTTTGTTTTATCTTGTACTATTTCGTGCTAATTCGATACTTTTTTGGTTTATTTATAACTGGCCATAAATTAAATTTATTTCTTCTATCTACGATTAAATTTATACACATATATTTTACGAAACTTCTTATATGTATATTGTTATATTCTAACTTAGCATGTCTAACTTGAAAAGTGAATGAATATTATAGTCGCACTGTGTTCAGCTAGCTATAAGAGGGCTTTTGGTGACGAACCTCGTAATTTTGAACCATGGCCAAGTGACGAGGACGACACCTGAGCTGGCACCCACTCTCCTAACTACCACACCTTACCAACGAGATGACGTTTGAGCTCTCGACAGATTTAACGTGCATCCTTCCCGTACACGGTGGGTCTTTAGTGGTACTGGGCTCGAACTCACGAGATGCCTGCCGTGATTCGATACCTTGACCTCTTGGCTACCACGGTCACAAAACTTAGAAAAAAATTGAGGAAATTACGAATTAAAGTGACCATATTTCTGATTATTGAAGTGAAGGGAATTCTGAAGATGCAGTTTTGTTTGATGAAGTTGATGTATTTGTTGAAAATGAAGATGGTTTAAATTATACTACAAAGGTAACACCACACATAGGTATTACAATAAACACATGTGAAGTAAAAGCTGGATCCCAACCTTTTTTGATGTTCGATATGATAGAATAGGACAGAGATTCCTCGATTTATGACAGACAAATTTGCATCAAAATGTAGATTTGAAGGTTGCAAATTCAGAACTCGTGTTTGGTACTAAATGCAAAATGTACCTTTGCTTACAAAAAGTGATTGTTTTGAAAAATTTCGTTTGAAAACTTAATTATTATGCAATTCTTCCTTTTTTAAAGAAGATTTATTAAAATAAATGTAATTGGAAAAAAAATTGGATTTTTTTAATGGTTGCAGTTAAGACCTGAGGTGCATACCTCTAAAAAAAACAAAAATATTTATAAAAATTTGATTTTTCCTTGCATTTGTGTACTTTTTGACTGTAATATTGAAAATAATCAAATCACCTAAATTCCCCCCCCCCTCCTTTAAAATATGTCAGGTCTGAATATGTTAATATATATGAAATTAATATATGAAGATGTTAATAGAGATATATGAAATTAATATTTGAGTATGTTAATAGATATATGAAATTAATATTTAAGGATGTTAATAGATATAAGAAATTAATATATGAAGATTTTAATAGATATATGAAATTAATATATGAAGATTTTAATAGATATATGAAATTAATATATGAAGATATTAATGGATACATGAAAATATCTTTGTTTTGAAGTTATGCTAAAAATAAAACGTTTCTTTCAAAAAGATGTTTATTTATTTATATTTTTTACATGTTATAATCAGTCCAACCAAAATAATCAATAAAAAATGATATTCATCACTTTTTAATATATGAAGCAAAGGATTATGGCATATTAAAAAAATAAAATCAGAAAAACACTTTCTATAGTAGTAGCTATTCCTTTTTGAAATAAATGATAACTATCTATTTAATTTGAATAATGAATTGCCAATTTAATACACATAATTTGAGACACGAAAATACAATAAACTGAAAACCTAAAACAACATGCTACATAACTAGATTTAAGAATCAGTCTTCATAATTATTCAGCAATTCATTTCTATCATTTTCATTTGTGTTATTATTTGCGATAATTTTGTTTGTGTTTATTCTTGCTGATAATGGAAACCTGACTTTATCATAACATTCCAAAATGGCTTGTCGTGCACCATCCCATTTGTGCGGTCCATTTAATCGAAATTGGTAAGGAAGAAAAGGTCCAGTAAAGCACATCCAACCTAAATAAAAATCTTTGAAAAAAAGTGTTGAAATATTCGGTTTTACGCCATATTCTTCAGCGAGTTCGTTCATGTATTCAATATAATCTTCCATCAAGGTGTGGGCACCAAGAACCTTTGCTCTCATACGTTCGATAAGGATATCTTTTTCTTTAAGTTTCAATTTCTTGCTGAATATTCTACTAGCCCACCTACTTTGAGACTCTGCAATAGTGCTAGTAGGTCCTTGACTTTCAACAAAGCCTATTATGGCCAAAGTGGGGTGTTTTAATTCAATTGGAAAAACTCTTTTGTACAGACTAAACTGATTTTCTGCAGTTTTGTAAACTGTGTCGTCTAAAATAGGTATTTTCATTTCGTATCCAGTTGCAAACACCACTGCATCGATATCAATTGCTTTCTGTTCTCCTTCAAAGGTAACGGAATTTTCGTTGAAATTTTTAATGGTTCCTTTGACATATACTCTGAAAAGAGAACATTGTTTACTTTATGTATTAAAATCATTGGTTTTGATCAATATTTTTTACACAAAAAATATTTTTATAAGACAATATTACTAACATTTTTCATTGAGATAACAATAAAGTGTAACCCATGCTTAAACAAAGATCTCCCTCACAAATTTAGTAGCCAGCCTTTGACTTAAGATTAGATTTTCATATATGTGAATATTTTTCTAATATTGAGTTTTAAATTTGCTGATAACTTTTTATTTTACTTTTAGTAAACAACTATAGATAGAGATATTTTGGACAGATATTTCTCATGATCTACTGTAATTAAGCTAGACGCATACAAAAAGTTCATGAACTACTTCAGTTTTCATTTCAGCTTAAAAATTAATTTTTTTCTCTTAGAAATTAATTATTTTTTGCAACATTCCTGTTCTTTACATAAAAGGCCTTTCTTTTGAAAAGGTCGTGTGGCACATTCTAATGATATAATGAGAAGAGCAATTTTATACTTTGTATTTCTTGTTTTTACGTCATTATAATATTCGTGCAACATTTTCAGTGAAATATTTGCCTAAAATACAAAAAAGTATTTACTTATAAAATGAAAAAAGGAATAACGAAAGTGAATAATTTAAGGGTATGTATAAGAAAACTCTATGCCATTAATTAAGTGGCTCTCTTAACAAACATCAAAACTATTTGTAACTGAAAATATTTAATTTCCTTTATCTTCGTAAAGAAAATAAAATATTAGAGATATTATCTCGTACTTCACTCTACCAATACTGGATTAAACGCAGACTGTGATATTTGAAAATGTATTGTTTTATCAAGAAGTTATTATGATACGTACAGTTAAAACATGCATCTCTTCTTTTTTTTAATAAAGATAAGGATATTAAGAGGAAATAATTAAGGTATATGATTTGTATACTTCGTTTCTATTCTAAAATTAGTTCTATTATTTCTCTCAAATTTTATAAAAAAATTAATTTGTTAGGGATTTTTGTATTAATGTAAATTTTTTTTCATACTAATATTTTGAACTGAATCATAAGTATTATAATATTGAATATTAGAATAATAGTTTAACCAGACCCAAAGCATACGCGAGTTGTGTCCGGCAACTAAGTACCGTTTCGTTCTACCACAGCCGCAGTGATAGTTTTGCAGTTCAACACTTGCGCACACGTGATTCTTGTTGATAGTCAATCCAGTTACGCGATTATAGCCGGATTGTGTTATTTTTACATGTGTTAGCAAGCATTCTAAATGTTTAAGAGACGCTTTCCGATTCCGCCGACTGTGAAGTGCGTTCAGAAATTTTCTTTTTGAACGCAAGAAATGTTAAGCCAGTTGACATTCATCGCCAACTGGTAGAGATTTATAGTGAAAATGTAATGAGTGATGGAATGATGAGAAAGTGGGTAATTTCCTTTTTGAACGCAAGGAATGTTAAGCCAGTTGACATTCATCGCCAACTGGTAGAGATTTATAGTGAAAATGTAATGAGTAATGGAATGATGATAAAGTGGGTAATTTCCTTTTTGAACTCAAGGAATGTTAAGCCAGTTGGCATTCATCGTCAACTGGTAGAGATTTATAGTGAAAATGTAATGAGTGATGGAATGTGAGAAAGTGGGTTTGGCAGTTCAATGATGGGTGCACCAATGTTCATGACGATACTCTGAGTAGGCGGCCTACTGTTGTCAATGATGGTTTGGTTGAAAAAATGAATGAGAAAATGAATGAAAACAGATTGTTCATAATAAGATTGTTTTGTAATGAGTTTCCACAAATTTCAAAAACTGTTCACTGGCAACATCTTTTTTTAAAGATGATATAGACAAATTGGTTTCTTGGTATTGAAAATGCCTTAACAATGGTGGAAACTATGTAGAAAAATAGTTTCCGGCATGCTCTTTCACTTTAAAGTAAAAAGATGTTTTATGTTATTAAAAGTCTTTTCCAAAACGTTACTTAGTTTCCGTACACGCCTTGTATTTTACCGATGAAGTGTTCCACTTAAGCAATGCTTGTTGAAATGCTAAGACACCTTGAATGCAATTCTTGAAATAGTATGAAACACAAATATTGTTTTTCTTAACTATTAACGAACATTAAGTAACAAAAAATACTACCTTCCAGTCAATATTTTGTCCGGAATAATGTCATTCATTGGTGGACATCCATCAAGTGCCCTGTGATTTGGTTTCAGCTTATAAACGTCGTGTTGAATTTTCGTTTCTAAGTACTTCTCTAAAGAATTGTTCATGGTACCACTAAAATAATGCCTTAGAATATGGGAATGTCTTCGAAGTAAAGCCATATCAAATGGTAAACCTTTTGGGCCAACTTTTGGAAATAACCATGTGCCGTTTCGAGTACTGAGGTAGACCTAAAAGTAGAAGAATTATTTTTTAATAATTATCATGGTATAGTTGATGTATATCAAATACTTATAGATTGTGGTCTATAAATATAAAACAATAACTAATGTTAGAACTATCTAATATATATTTAAAGAATAACTTTTTTTGGCATTGTTCTATCTACATTATATCTGTGGGAATAATATACGTTGATTTACTTTGTATCGATTGATAAGGCAATTTGAAGTTCAAATGCAGTGATTGATTAGACTGCTTTTACTATAAAACCGTTTTTCTAAACTTTTTCAAAAAAAATATCAGCAGAGGTGTTGTTTCCTACCTTCATAAAGACAAATTATTTGCATAAAAATGGTGTTTTAAATTTTTTCACATTATACAAAGAATGTTTTCGAATTGACTTCATCACTCTACAATAATGCAAAAGTGAATAAAAATTCGGGATTATTAGAAAAAGTTTTTAAAAAAAACAAGACCTTAATAGCAATTTAAATTTTAAGATTATATTTGACTCTAAACATTACAATGATTATTCAAATAATTTTGGAAAGAGCAACTTGAAACTTTGTAAGATACTAATTACTAATTTTTTACGAAAGCATAAGAGTGTTTGTATCTAAAAAGCAAGTATTTATTATATATATATATATATTTAAATATATATAAAATAAATCACACAATTATAATTAAGCAAATATTCGAAATCATATGAATCCTAGAGTACGACATCCCATTTCAAAATATCAATGGCGAATAAAAATAATGAAGATCCAACATTTTCAAACGAAATTAAAATTGTATAAGATAAAATTTATAAAATATCCAAGTGCAACCTCGGACTTAGGACCGATAAGTGGGGTATATATATATATGTAATTAATCCATTCTTAAAATTTTCTACATTTCTCAGTAAATGAAATGTTGTATGGAGGAAAGGAACATTTTAATTAACTTTAAGAAACAAAATTAATTGAAAGTATTTATTACATTAATCACGCTTTGTTTTGAAATTCAAATGGTTTTCTTGTGTAAGGTACACATTAATATGAATCCTTCCAAATTTACGCTGCATAATATTCTTTCATCTTTAAATAAATTAACTTTATTTGATTTTTGAATATTTTTAGAAAACCTTTATTATTTTAGATATTTTTAACACTTAATAGAGAAAAAACTATGCTTTTTTTTCTTAATGAATTTAATCTAGTATCCGTGCTAATCCTTCAGGAAATGAAGAGATAATATTAAAGATTAGGATTAAGTTCTGTAACTCCCCAAAAAAGAGAGAGATAAATTGTTGTGAATTCGGATTTTGTATGCTCCTTATGTATTTAATTAATACTTTTATTGTGAATGGTGTTTAAGAAAGATTCTAATACAAAATTTAAGCAAAATTTTTTCCTTAGTATTTTCACCACAATAAAGGAATATTTGATTGGAAAAATTGCGTCTATTAAATCTCAATCATATCGACTTTCACATTTTTCAGAAATATATTTTTATATAAAATTTTATTTACGATTTTCAAAGTGTTCTGTTTATTTAAGAATTTTTTATATATGTGTAAAACCATAACAAAATCACAATGACGACCTGCATTACCTTCCTCTGGATTCGGAACCGGATTTGGAAGGGAATTTTTACCCGTTAATTTTTTTAACGGAGCTAGAAATATTCTGAAGTTTTTAAATGTGTTATAGATGTTAATATTAAATTCTTTAATCCGGTGGACTTGCGACCGGTACATTTACAAAAACATCGTAAGACAGCAACGGAGGACTAGTATATGGTAACCAATCAGTCCTCTTCACTTGACTGAGGCTTAAAATACAAGGTCAAGTAGCCCTAACGTAGCTTCAAAGTACGACATTAATAAAAAAAAGTATCAAATCAAATCCACTCAAGAGAAGTCGCTACGCACTTTGCAGCTAGAAGATGCCAACAACATTGGATAAGCTAAATGTACTTCAAGAGTTCTTACACACATCAAATCGGAAAAATGTCGACATAGCAAGGACGGTCCTGCTTCAATTCCACGGAGGAAATGAAGCTGGACGATTGCATTCATCGAAGATAGATGGGATGCAAAAAAACTCAGAAATTACCTGAAAGCCTTGTAAAAGTGCGTTAAACTTATAGAAAGCTCGTGTTGCCAGATACATGCACTCCTTCGAGACATCTCAAAATCTACAAGAGCGAAATATATTAAGTTTGTTTTCTATTCTAGAAGCAAGATACCAATTCAGCTGAATATAAAGTAGAATATCCTAAGGTCGTATTATTTTTTTCTTTCACTTTTCCCTCTGGCAATGGAACTTTTACACCGCACAAGTCAGCTAAAAGGTTTTGGGAATAGTTGTATAGTGTAAAATTACAAACACCCAAATTGATAATTTTTTCAGAATGTTTGCAGAAACTTTACATAACCTTACATAGCCTTATATATATATATGCACACACATACAGTCGGACACCTATTTAACGAATCCACCGGGACCGAACATTTTATTCGTTAAATCGGGGTTATTCGTAATATCGGGGTCCAAAAAAATTAACTTTTTCTGCACTTTTTGAAATTCTATACTAATTATCTACACAACAAATATCAAGAGTTAGAAATTACACACTTTTTATTCAGCATCTAAAAATTTTATTAGCGAACTAGCTGTTACCGCCGCTTCGCTGGAATTTCATGATGTTTTATAAATTTTTACTGCTTATATATATATGTATAAATTATTGATATCTAAGTCCTGAATTAAGAATTCGATTGTATTGAAAATATACTTATACCTGTAACTGTCGCCTGTTGATAAAAAAAAAGGGGCAGAACTCATCTAATTTGTGTTTTCTAAAAATCTCTAAAATTGAAGCATAGAATGAGATGTTTGCTCGGTCTGTTTTCACAAAACCAATTTTGTAGGGGAATTGCACAGTATGAAAGGAATCTGCTTAGCAAAATTTGAAGACTGTGCGTCCAATAAATTAAAAATGCAAAAAAAAAAAAATGATCAATAGCGCCCCTTGAACCCCCGCAACGCGGCCTAGGGTCGATTTTCACAAAACACATTTTGTAGTGTATCTCTATCCTATGAGAGGAATCTGCTTACCAAATTTCAAACTGTGCGTCTAATAGTTTAAAAATAGAAATAATAAATTATATCTGCCCGTAACACCCCGCAACACCCCTTGGGGTCAATTTTTCCCAAACCTGTTTTGTAGCGGATATTTATTCCATGAAAGAAACATCCCTACCAATTTTCAAGCAGGGAGGTGAAGTAGTTTAAAAACGAAAATATTTATCTAGTACGCTACTAAATCCCCCGCAACGCCATTTAGAGGTCTGTTTTCACAAAACCTTCTTATAGCTGATCTCTACTCTATAAAAGAAATCTACTCATCAAATATAAAGACTGTGCGTCTAATAGTTTAAAAATGGAAATAATTATCTATAACGCCCCTTAAGTCCCGCAACGCCACTTGAGGGCAATTTTCACGAAACCCATTTTGTAGCGTATCTCTACCCTATGAGAGGAATCTACTTACTAAGTTTCAAGACTGTACGTCTAATAACTTAAAAATCGGAATTTCTAACGCCCCTTAAACCCCCGCCCCCGCAAACAATTGCTGCTAATTTGAAATTACAAACAGACACTTCAATTTTATTTATTTGTATAGATATAGATTGGGATTATAATAACTATTGTTTAAATGTGACTAAAAATGTAAATAAAAAAAAAAAAAGATTAAAACTAACCGTAAAACTTATCAATTTTTTGTTTCTTGCATTGCTTTTTGCTTATGAAGCCTTGATTTATTATTTTTAAAAGTGCATCCGAAACAGCCGATGCTCTACTTAACTGAACAGTGAGATAACTATCATAAAAAAATTATGGCACGTGTCAGCGTATTATCATGTGCGCGTAACACTATTATGTCTCATGAACAGCATCGGTCGCCAGTAACCAAAACAACGACTTCATTAGCTCAGCTTGGCGTTCAATTTGGCGTTCATCTTGGCATTCAGTTTCACGTTCACCCGTTTAGTTTCCGTTCCCGTAAGAATACGGGAATAAAATATAGCCTATGTTACTCCCCGTTAATGTAGCTTTCCATTAGTGAAAGAATTTTTAAAATCGCACCAGCCGTTTCCGAGATTAGCCGGAACAAACAGACAGACAGACAGACAGACGGACAGACAGACAGACAGACAAAAATTTTAAAAATTGGTTTTTTGTTATGAGTACCGTATATACTTTTAGTGCATTAAGTAAAAAGCTGCTAATTTGAAATTACAAACAGACACTTCAATTTTATTTATTTGTATAGATTATTCGCACCATTTAAGTGGAAATTTTAAAACAATAGCTATTAAATGTTTGACAAACTTTTTGTTTTTCAACTTTATGTAAAGAAGAAAATACTACGTCCTTTACATCCTTTTGCGTGAGGTATGTTTTTATAGTTTCCAAAGAATTAGAATATGCAACAGTTTTAATAGGAGTTTTAATATCAATTTCTGCATAAGAATCTCCAAGCATTTGTTACCGACAATCTATCATGCGTAACAAAATTTTAAGCAAAACCGTACGTTATAAACCTCACTTCTCTCAAGAAAGAGAGCAAATGACAAATTTTTTTAAGATATACTCTGCTTTGTGGAGTGGGATGAGATGAAAGAATTCCCTGTCCTATTCAAAACTCACGCGGCAGGCTTCCCTTATAACACATCTACTCCTGTAAAGTTGAAAACAATGGGTTGCACCTTTTGCTGTCAAAATTTGAAACACAGAAGAAAAGTCTTTTGCTTTTTTGTGCAAAAAGGGTGTCATTTCAAAAGGAATCCAATTGTTTTCTAATCCAAACTAATAAAAAAGAATTTTTTCCGGTTGTTTAAATAATTCGTTAATTCGCGATTTATTATTTGTTAAATAAAGGGTTTTGCCTCCATTTTAATCGGGGAAGAGAAAACAATCGTTAAATCGCGAAATTCATTAAATCGGGGTCTGACTATATATATATACAAATTTAATCGTGCATGAAAAATTTTAAAAACATTTGATTACAAAAAAATTTTTTACTAAAGTATTTGTAGTGTTTTTAGAATATCTGGCTATTTTGTAAATGTTGTATATAAACTGTATTTGCATGTATATAGATATATGTAAGCATTTTATCTAGTCAATTAAGCAGAATAGTTATCGATATAAAGAACATTAATACTAATAGCGCAAAGCGAATAATTGCATTTTCAGAGTCCTATCTCGAGATTGGTTGTGTGATTAGAATTTATATTTGTGTATTGAATGCACAGAGTAGAATGCATGTTATTTTATTTCTCAATGTTGCTTTATAAGTTACTAGTATAAAGCATTTAATTTCAAGAATACTGGCTTTGCTAAAAATATCAGGTCCATCTAAAAAATAACTACTCCATCTGCCTATATAAAATATCAGTTCTATGTACTATTGCTGTTGGAAGATTTGACTACTTATTGAAATGAAATCAGTGAAAAGGTTACAAGCGGAACCTATTAATATTTATTACACTTGTAGCACTATAAGTAGAATAGTTTTGCATAAATTAGAGTGCACAATTCATCCTTTTTCCCTACGTGGGTTTTCAAAGCCCACGCTTGAATGGGGTACATTTAAATGTAAATAATTAAATAAGGGGAGCGGGGAGCGAAGATTAGAATAGGTAATTTTCAATATTTAGTTTTATTTAAATATTCCCTGTCCAATTAATAAGTTATTAATGATTAGTATAGATAGATTTTTAAATGAAGATTAATGCAAGTTGGTAAAAATTAAATGTATAAATTTCGATTGTAAATGTATGATTTCACATATTTTCGTATAATTTGGGCTTAGTTAGATTTATTCTACAAACTCTGGTTAGTAAAAACACTTCGATTATGTCCTGGATTTCAAAAATTTAAAATGAAATTTGTGACGGATCTTTCAAATCTACCTATAAATCCCATTTCCTTTACGAGGAGAAATTTTAACAGATTCTCATGGGCATTTCCCTCGACTAACCTTTTGATATACTTTATGACGTTGTTCAGCTTAAGAACCTTGACATGAGGAAGAAATCGTGATGAATAGAAGTAAGCATTGCTATGTGAGAAGTATAGCGAATAGAAGGATGAATGATAAAAATAAGTGACACGTGTTGGTTTTGAAGCTATTAAGTGTATACGGAAAAAATAATGACTGGAATTGATGAGGAAAGGTTTAGTAAAAAGATTCCTAAAAGAACCCATTTTTAAAGATATCTGTAAAGAGCACATTCGCTTCTTTAGCAGGAGTAAACTTCAGTCAAAGATCACAAGTAAAGAAATATTATTATAACATAATTTTTATTTTAGAATTTAATCAGGGAAACCGTTCTACGTATATAATTTTGGTATCTTTTAAAATAAAATACTTAAATGTATTAAAATATAAATTCAATATACCCTTACTCGTGATAATAATCTAATGTTCACTTTAGTTGGGACTTCAAATTCAATATATTCCAAGGGTTTCGATTCCCTGATGAATTTCTTCTACTACATTGTAACTCCTCCCTCGCGACAGATCCGTTCAGACCAATCAGGGACCTTCCTCTACTTCTTAGTTTTGGCGAACAAAATGTTTCTAAATTTTATTCGAATTTTTTAACTGCATCTTGGTTGCCCTGGGGTTCAACCCTGACTATCCTTCTAAACCAGGGGTGGCCTACCTTTTTAGCAAGAGTGCCACTTTCAGATAAAAAATAATTATGCGTGCCACTTCCAAATTTTCGAACAAATGGAATGGTGGAAAAATGTTACTTATAAACTTGTTATGTAACTTTTACCCAAAGAGCACATTTTTAATGCAAGTCTAATTAGTGGAAATTTAAAAATAATATAATTAATAAACTAAAGCACACAAGCTTAGATTTTGTTGTAAATTAGTTTAGTAAATTTTGAATGATATTTTGATTTTGTGTGCTATGTTCATAATAGAAAATATTTGTTCGCAAACATATATGTTGATTCAAATCTACAACAATATCTCATAACCAAATCGTGTAAAATTGAAAAATTGCTCGCTAGTATAAATTTCCAAAATTCAATGTAATTCTTTACATTTGTTTGTCAGTGTAGTATAGTGCTGCAGACAATAGTTTCGATTTGTATTTCAGGTGGGTAACAATTTACATTTTGCAGAGAAATTGTGAAAGGATTTGTGAAAAGATCAGCATTCTTTTATCCTCATGAAAATCATCAAACCTAGCACTGAAAGAATCCTGCAAAAATAGATATTAAATTTTTGAATCTATCACAACTAGGAGCACTATTAACTTTGGTAAATTGTTCCTGCATTAATATGAAATATTCAGTTTTTTTTCACAAAATTGATACAAAAAAGGCAAAAGTTTGTCCACAAAAGAAAAGGTATAACCAACTAGAGTAGTAAAAATTCAATCTTTTCTCTAAAATCTTAAATTTAAATTATTTTAATGTCCATAATTCGGAAAGAAAAACTAAATTACATAGTTAATCTTCATTCTAGAATAGCAAGTATTCACTTAGGCAGTTCAGTATTTTTTTCCAAATATATTTTAATATACGCTCCATCAAATTCCAAAATCTTGCGAGTAAAAAAGGCTTTGGAAAGCCAACTCGCACAACAATGCAGGTGCATTCTCCACATGATAAATTTATATTGTAACGCATTTAAGTGTATTAAATTTTTTTTTGTCTGAGACAACCACATTAAAAAAAAATGTTTAAAAAATGGCATTTAATATTATTGTTTCAAATTTTTAAAAATTATTTATGAAGTCTTCGTGTGCCACTGTTACAACTCCGCCGTGCCACATTGTGGCGGGTGTCCAATGGGTTGGCCACCCCTGTTCTAAACAGTAAATAGTAATAGCCATTAGTTCTGCAAAAACTAACGATAAACAACATCTTTTTCTCAACTGAAGGTTGATATTGTACTACTCATTCTTCAATATATTTAAACTACAAATTCTATCAGTTTTACTGGAGACATCTTAAAATTGCGACGGAAAACACGATTGTGATTTTAATTTTGGACATGAGTATACTATCGCAACTGTACCAACTTTCAAAATTACTCACCAAATTGGCAACTCCGATTTCGCACGTGCCGTAAGCACGCTGAATTGGCAGCCCCATTTGCTTCGTTTTATATTTCTCCGTTTGCCACCATTCAAAGCCGTTAATATGCCAAGCTCGAATACTATTATGCAAATCTGAGGTTTACCAAATTTTTAAATGAAATTTTTAATAATATAATGAAAATTATTATTAAATAATAAAAACAATAATAAAATTGTTTATATCTTTTCTTTTATTAGTTATTATTCATCTATAATTACTTATAACCTAGTATTTTTCGACTACGTGCTCCATATTCCTGTCAGTGTATTCTATTTTTAGAATTCGTGCGGTTTTATTCAAAGTCGCCAATATGGTTCCGATAGTACGTAAGTACCCAAATGTATTTACTTTCAAGACATAAGTCAGCTTATAAAATATTACATTTTTTTAAATCCTATATACAATTTACTAAGAATACTTACTTCCTTTGCTAGTGTGCTTATATCGACTGCAGCATCCATTGCTGAGTTTCCATGACCAACTATTAAGACTCTTAAATTTTCAAATTCTGTTGTGACTTTCAAAGCTTGTGAATGCATTATCTTTCCTTTGAAATTTTTAATGCTTGGAACTGTTGGTATAAAAGGATGTGATAAACGACCCGTGCAAATCATTACACCATCGAATTCTTGTTCAGTTTCTTTTCCACTCATTGGATTTACTATTTTCAAAAGCCACTTGCCAGAGTTCTCATAATCCTTTGCCGGAACTACCCGGACCTAATAAGAAAACAATTAGAAAATTAATAAGTATTGATACTTGTACTGTAAATAGAAAATTCAGTTAAATACTTATTCTATTTCGCAACCGATTTCTTAATATATGAAATCGTGTATAGTAATAAAAACAACAAATTGCTATTAAATTTTAATTTTTGCATTCTCAGCTTAAAATTACTGCTTAAAACTTATCATAATAACAATAAAAAGTATTTATAATATTCTGACCTATTTTATCATTAAACTAAGAACAAAATAAATATTTGCTTTTTAATTAAGAAAGAAAATTTTTCTTAAAGTTAATGTAATGGTCTTTTTTATTTACAGAACCGGCTTCACTCTCTTTCGTATTTTAAATATAAGAGGAATGAACTCATTCTTCACTTTCGATGGTTTGTGGTTTATTAAACTATTTCATGTACAAATAATTATCTAACCATTTAAAATAAAATTAAGGAGTTTTTTAAAGTTTATACTTGATTTGTTCCGAAATTTTTAATATAAAAAGAAAAATATATCTTTTATTTGAATTATAAGAATGAAATAATCCAACTATTTGAGCACTAAACACATAATCGTTGCATTTTATTTCTACTTATGCTTTTTAAAGCAAACACCTGGAGAATAACTTTTCTTAACTCCCCATTTTTTTTACTTGATTTCCATTAAATGAAAAGTTTTCTATAATGAAGTAAATAAACGATGACGCCTCTTTTATGCGAACTTAAGATTTCAGAGCAAATACTTAAACTTGCTGAGAAAATAATTGCTTTCTTTATGAGGATCAATATATTTGTATAAGTCAGGTTTTTTTAGTTGAGTTTGAAGTGTATAAAATCAAATTAAAAACATATTATCTTGCAGAAGTATGTAACAAGAGCTAATATATATACTCACAATTATAATGAGTGAATATTAACGTCGCACTGTTCAGCTATATACACGAAGGCTTTTGGCGACGGATCTCGTAATTTTGAACTATGATCAAGTGACGAGGGCGACACCTGAACTGGCACCCCTCTCCTAACTATCACACCGCACCAACGGGAGAACGTTTCAGCTCTCGACAGATTTAACGTGCATCCCGCCCCTACGCGGCGGGTCTTCAGTGGTACTGGGCTCGAACTCATGACACGCTAGCCATGATCCGATACCTTGACCACTTGGCTACCACGGCCATAATTATAATGAACAAACTGTTTTTAAAACGAAAAGGATAAAAATGATAAATAGAAAACATTAATATATTTCAGCTATTTTTGTGTGGCTGTAATGATTATCGAAGTAATGGACTTAAATTTACAATTTTTATCTCATATGCTTTTATTTATAATCCTGTAAATTCAATTTAAGAGTTTAAGTTTAAAATCGTATTTTGGAATAGTGAGTTATATTTTTACAAATGCTTCTTTGACCAATGGTTAAAAGTTATGCGGTTTACATTTCCAGTAGCCCTTTTGTAATTCTTTAGCGATATTAATACAAAAAACAAATACAATATTATTAAGCACATTTAACACTAGAATGTCCAAGATTTCGATTACCGTTAAATGTCCTCCGGTATCGTTTCGACACCGTGATATAAAATAACTTTTTTAACTAAACAATCGCAAGACTACTATTCAGTAGGGTTTAATTTTAAGACTTTTTAATATTATTTCATGTAAATAACATATTTTATGATCCTTTATATCATAAAAAGCTGGCATTGACATTATTTTTCGCGAAGCTTGTTGGACTTCTGCTTTGTCTCAAAACATTTCTAGTTTAAAATTTGAAAGGAACATTACTATTATGCAGTATCCATTCTGTTCCATCCCTAGCGATATATATATCAGGATTTACTGTAATATTATCAATTATATCTGCACTTTCTTCAGATTCTTCGCAGTCACTTTTACTCAATCTTATGTCTTCATCGGAATCTAAATTAAGGCGAGGCAGCTCACTATCATCCGATTTATTCTCAGAAATCTCCTACAATAAATTAGCCATTTCATCAGGGCTTAGACCTTTTCTACCAGCCATCGTTAGGTGGCCACGGTAGCCGAATGGTCTAGGTATCGGATCATGGCTTGCGTGTTATGAGTTCCAGCCCAGTATCATTCTTTTGATTTGCTTCCTTATTTTATAACCATTTTAAACTCGCATATCACGTTTCCCGCCATTCTGATTTACAGTTCCTTCTTTATTCACATAATTATCAATTATGCTTAACTTTTGGACACCAGTGTATATACTTATAGCATTTTATCTAGTCAATTACGCAGAATAATTAGGGATATAAAGAACATTAATACTAATAGCGCAAAGCGAATAATTGCATTTCCAGAGTCCTATCTCGAGATTGGTTGTGTGATTAGAATTTATATTTGTGTATTGAATGCACAGAGTAGAATGCATGTTATTTTATTTCTCAATGTTGCTTTATAAGTTACTAGTATCAAGCATTTAATTTCAAGAATACTGGTTTTGCTAAAAATATCAGGTCCATCTAAAAATAACTACTCCATCTGCCTGAAAAAAAATATCAGTTCCATGTACTATTCCTGTTGGAAGATTTGACTACTTATTGAAATGAAATCAGAGTAAAAAGGGTACAGATGGAACCTATTAATATTTATTACATTTATAGCATTATAAGTAGAATAATTCTGCATAAATTAGAGCGCACAATTCGCCCTTTTTCCCTACGTGGGTTTGTGGCCACGGTTGCCAAGTGGTCTAGGCATCGGATCGTGGCTAGCATGTCATGAGTTCGATCCCTGTACCACTGAAGACCCGCCGTGTAGGGGAGCGATGCACGTTAAATCTGTCGAGCGCACAAACGTCCTCCTGTTACTGTGGTGTGGTAGTTAGGAGAGGGGTGCCAGCACAGCTGTCGTCCGCGTCACTTGACCATGGTTCAAAATTATGAGGTCCGTCGCCAAAAGCGTTCGTGTAGCTGAACAGTGTGACGTTAATATTCACTCACCCGGCTACGGTAGCCTAGAGTCCAAGGTAATTGGCTCGCGGCATTCATGGCATTCCAACCATCGTTTCAGGGTGTTAGCTCTGCATAAGTCTTGAAAATCGAGTGATTTCTTTATGAGCAGGTAACCAAATACTGTCTAACGAAACACTTAGACACAACATTTTTAGAAAATAGATTCGTTTCCACCGTTATTTCAATAACACTGCATTTAAGTTCAAATAAATGTGCGAACAGTACTTTGGGAATTTTTTTTACTAATGGTAATGATGGACGACAGCTATTTATGATGATAAATTGCCTTGGTATCGAAATGACACCAGAGGACGTTCTAGGTATATTTAGTTGTAAAATTTCTCCTAATTAACCTAGAAAATATATAAGATAAATGAATGGTAGATGAAAGATAGAGGAAATATGTATATAAGAAATTAGGTGCTTTTTTTAGTAGTCATTTTGGAGTCAGGTGGGTTACAAATGATTCAAAGAAAATTAATGCGCAACATCTGTTATAGTAAAATGACTTTATTAAAGGTGTTACATATTATATATCACATGAAAGCAAGAGAAGTATAAAAATAGCGGGAACAACACAAAAGTACGTGAGTTTGGCCTTGGGTGGATAAAAGCGATCTTCCAAATTACAAAGCGATGAGCTTGTACAATTCAAAACTTCTCAAACATTCTACAGAATTACATGATTTAATCTTTACACAAGCTAAGTCATCAAATATGATAGGTGACCCAACATAGCGTCAGCTCACTGCTAAAATTGACGATGGGGCATATTTGGAGAAGTATGTGATTGCAGTTGATGCACTATGCCCGAAATGCAGGTAATTTCATAAAATAATTTTAGGAATAGCATGAGGTCTTCCAGAGTTTAAAACTAAACAATTTAAATGAATTCCCTCTCAAGAATTACCCTGAAGTGCCACTGAATTAGGGATACCTACCAAGTAACGAGTTAGGCCTCCTCTGGTCTTGATAACGGCTGCCACACAACGAGGCATAGATTCAATAACATTTTTCTGGAAACATTTTACTGTAATGACTGTCCATAATTCACTAAAGTTCGTTGGTGTTATGTGATGACCTTTCACGCCTTGTTCCAAAACATCCCAAAGATGCTCAATAGGATTAAAGTCTGGGCTTTTAGGGGGCCAATTTATGATATAAAAGTCAGAGGAATGCTCATCCAACTAGCCATTAGCCAACCGGGACTTGTGAGAGGTACAGTTTGTCTTGCTGGAAATTTCCATTACCGTGCAGATAACAGAACAGCACAAACGGGTGGAGTTGATCACTCAGCAACTCTACGTACCGAATTTCATTGAGGGAAGTTGGTACACGCACCAATGATCCCAAATAATGCCACAAAAAACACCTATGATTGAGCCACCATGCCCTTGTACAGTTCCAACCTGGCATGCAGAATCCATGGTTTTATTAGCCTGACGCAATATTCTCAGCCTCCCGTTGGCATTAAGTAGTCGGAATAGAGACTCATCACTCCATGCTACTCGTTTCCAGTCCTCTACACTCATGTCTCTGTACTCTCTTACTCAGACAAGACGTGCAGCCCGAGCATTTAGCAATGGTAATCTCGTAGGTCGACGGCTCTCGAAACCCATACTGTAAAGCGAGCGTTGTACAGTCCATTTACTGATTGTACGACTGGCACCATCAATCAAGTGCGTGGTAATTTGAGCTAATGTTTGGCTTCTCTGGCTACGTAAAATACGCATGAGCTGTCTCTCACCACGCACAATCAAGGCTAATTGTCCTTTGCAGTTTGCCCGATCGCTGGTTTTTGCCCACCATCCATGTTCTCTTGGTATACTCTTGACACTGTCGACCTTGAAAATCCTAGCTGTCTGATGATTTAGGAAATTGAATGGCCCATGCGTTGCGCATCTACGATTTGTCCACGATCGAAGGCGTCTAAATCAGGCAGTTTATCCAGTTACAACAACTAATTTAGAACAACCACAGTTCAAGCTATAAATGCAGTTACCACAGCACCCTCACTTGCGCATAAATGATGTGCAGCGCTACACAATTTGCATAGCTCTAGCTATCCCTAATTCAATACCATCTTAAGGTGTTATATGAAGATTTTCTTACATTAAAATATAGACTCACGCATGCACACACACACACAAATACATACATATAATCATAAACTGAATTTGCTGAAGTCCTATAAATCTGACTTAAAGCTAAATAATATGTCGAAGTACGACAAGAAAGTAAATAATAAAAAAGACATAGTGAAAAATTAACAATAATTAACTAAATAATTTAGTGCTAGGAATCAAGATTGTAGACTTAAACATTGTATAAATGTACTAATTTTCCTATATTCACTAATATTACTGGGCTGAAAAATATGAGAAAATATTTGTAAGACTTCCTTGTAGAAAACTATTTTAGACTGAAAAATTTCTAAAAATGTAAAGTTTTTAAATACTATACTAATAACAGAAATCTGCATACCCAGAAGTAAGAAAAAAATAAATCAGAAAATTCGTAGATAAGTTTAGAAATTTCAAATGGAAAAATTTAAACAGGAAAATATCTAGCAAGCACATCAACAAGATCCTCTAAGAAATGACCGTTGTAAAAAAAAACAAGGAAAAATGTTCAAGAACACTTCAAGAAACCCATTTTAAATTTTACATATAAAACATGAAAACTATATTAAAAGTTAAAAAAAATATTTAGTGGCAAAGAGAGAATAGATGTGAATAATTAAAAAATAAGTGGCTTACTAAGTTTAAAAATTACCACACACACACACAAACAATTAACTAGATGAGAAACGTGTAGGAAAATAAGCACCAAGACCAAATCAAAGACATAAAATAAATGAAGAAACATAATAATAAATTAAGGAAATATTGCAACAAATCAATAACATTGAACTTATTCCGAGTGTATGTGTAAAGGAAATTAATTAGATATAGTCACTATACACAGTAACTAATAAAATTTCTAACGCTATTAATTTTGTCACTATTATTATTAATTTAAAAATAACACTGCAAAAGTTAATTAGCTTATTGTTTGTCTACTCGTGTAAATCTTAGGTCTAAATGTTTTTCGATCATGTTTTGTATATTCTTCAATTTTTCTTGCATTATCATGAATAAATTTTCTGTTGAAGGGGTAGGTCAAGATCCTATAAAGCAAGCTTAGCCCTACTTTGCTGCCCTATGTCAGTGAGAGCTTTAGAATACACAATATTTTCCACTTTGGTCATTTGAATTTTTTTCATGTATTGGTTTTTTGGATTTGGTTCTCATTTTCACAATTTATAAGCTTCCACTGATTTATAGGGTAATAAATCAATTCGTGAATTATTTTATTATACATATATGTATATGTATTTTTTTGCACTATTACGAAGAAGTTTTCTGCTGAAGGGTAAGGTTAGCATTCTCTGAAGCAAGCTTAACCTTATTTCACTGTCCTAAATCAGTGACGGTTCTAGAAAACATAATAGATATCTATTTTGGTCAATTGACTTTTTGTATTTTTACTTATATTTTGATTAGTTATTCTTGATTATCAAATTCATGATTAATTCATTCATTGTTTTGTAGGATATTCACTATATTTATTTCATTATAAATTTTGTTTTGCAATGTCTTGTTTATTTTCTCACATATTATTTAGCATTAAACTAAAATTATTGTAACTTAGTTTATTAATGATTATATTACATATATATAAAAAGAGGGAGAAAGATAATTGTAAGATACGTACCACTTCACATTCATATTCAATGTTTTGCAATAAGTTGAACTGTTCTGCATATAAATGTAAATACTCGAGCATTTTTGTGTGATGTAAATAGTTGGGAAAACTTTTTGGTGGTGGAAAATCACTGAATGCTAGCATCTCCTTACTGTGAATAGATACTGTTGATTTCATGACTGATGCAACTCCAGGGGTAGAATTTCTTCGGTATCGCCAACGTCCACCAAAGTTGTCGGTTTTTTCAAAGCAAGTAACAGCCATACCCTCTTCTTTACAACATTTGATAGCTGTTAGTCCACTTGTTCCAGCTCCAATTACAGCTATCTTTTTTGGAGATAGCATGTCTAAAATTAAATCATGTTATAAATACAATGTGAATAGTTTATTATTTTGAACAAATATATGAAAATTGCTAATTTTTTGTTGGAAATCATTAATTGTTGCTCAATTTCTGTGCATATAATTGTGAAACAAGTCAGAATTTTTTTTAAAATTATAGACAACCCCTCTTCCTTTGGATTCGGATTTCTAAATCATTTTTAAGCCAGTAATATTTTAGAATCATTCATAGAAATTAAGTTTCTAAGTACTTCATAATCAGCTATAAAATGTAATTAAATATCCAAGTATTTTCAGAAAGAAAATGTAATAGTGTATGTGTGTGTGTGTGTGTGTGTGTGGTTTATTTTTAAATAATATATATGTATATATATTACTAAAAGAAATCGGAGTTGTGTGTGGTATAAAAATAAAAATCAGATTTGAACCGAACTACAAAATTAGAATGATAAACTCAACCGATAATACTGTTGAATGTATAATTCTAACTTTTTTATTAATTATAAGTGTAAAAGTTTTGAATTCTTCAATATATATATATATATATATATATATATATATATACATAATTTTCTTTTGAAGCTTCAAACATTTTTGTTTTGTTTTTCAAACAATATTGCAAGCTTGTAGTCCAATTATGATGAAGCTATTTAAGAAATATATACAAAGTATGTTCGTAAGCTTAGTTTGCAGTGATATTTTTGATCTATTGAAATATTTGTGATGATTAATAATCCATTGATATCTTAAAATATTTTTTAAACTATTCAAAATTCTTTATAATTTAAACAAACTATATGTTCAGTTTCAAAGCCCACAACAACACTAATACATACAAAATTCTAAGACTTAACAGTAGAAAAAGGAGGATAATGGGTAATATTTTCGAATTTCTTCGGTAAGAATTATGTAAATAAAAATTTTAATTCATGTTCTTTAACAGGTTAATAGTTTGCATTATTAAAATTACATTGGCTTATAGGCAGATTATCACTAAATAAGAGAGAGAGAGAGAGAGAGAGCCACCTTCATTTCTTTCATTTGAAAATCTTTTACCTTCATACACTCAAAAACATATACAAATATAGTAGGTAATTTTTTTAAAAATCATCGCAAAAAAATACTTGAATAACGTGTAACGCTGTATATTGTTTTAATTCAACTTATAAAAAAAGCTTTTATCAATTTAATTACAACAATTATCATAGTGTTTTAGTGCTGTTTTAAAAACTACATTTTTTTATTATTTAATATTCAATGATAAATTCAGCATTTTTTCATAATTATTCTCTTTTTTCAAAAAATTTATATTACAGATAATTCCTAAATATTTCATCAATCTCTAGCTTAAAAAATTTTGTATGAATACCAATTATATAATTGTTATGAATATTTTCTGCTTTTCTCTTCCTTATTCCTTATAAGTAATGTAGAGGATTTTTAATCATTAAAATTTACCCATTTTCTTTTGTAAAACTTTACAGTTTTCTCCTAGTAAATAAATCAATAGAATATAAAAAAAAATGGTCTTTTTATAAAACTAGCTCAATGCTTTTTATTTTTTGCAAGATGATTTGTAATTTATAGAAGAAATATTCCAAAACACTCCAAAAATAGAAAGTGCACTTCTAAGCTAGCTGGTGGTTTTTTCTTCCAGAAAGAGTCCGAGAATACCTTCTTTTATATTATTTATCGAAAGGCTTTACAATTTTTCTACAAGCAGTTTTACATCCTTAGTTGAAAAGTAGGTCGACAAGATCAAAAAAGTTTAAGATCAAGAGCTATTTTAATACTCAATTAGGTATAATTTCTGCTATATTTACTTTAACATAGCAAATAAATTTTTGTTTCAAATAGTAATAGTGACCTATAAAAATTCTCAAAAGATTCAAGATAAAAAGTAAGGAAAATTACATATTTTGATATAAAATTCTATATTTTTTTCGCTCTCTCTTTACAAAAGGAATATACATATTAACTAGTAAAATAAAGCAATCCGAATTTCAAAATATAGTACCTTTTTTTAAAATAAAATACAACTGATAGGTATTTAAATATCTGCTTCATTAATGTTAAGAGGATTATCATTCTTTGAAGAAAATATAGACCACTGGTTCCCAAACATACTGTGCCCATGGACTCCTTTTTTCAATTCCTACTATTAGTTCACTCTCTCCTTATATATATATATATATATCTTGTTCAAATTTTAAATCGTTAATAAAATACACCTTTTTAAACTTGTAGTGTATGACACTTAATGTTAGTACACTTTTTTCAAATATTAATTCATTAATTAAATTAAAAAATGAATAAATAGTAACAAACGAAATAATAGTACAAAAGCATATATAGAAAGGAAAAGCGTTCATTGTGTCCTTGCAGCGCAATGGATAGAGCATTGGACTTCTAATCCAAAGGTCGTAGGTACGAATTCCACTTGGGATGGCCTAATTTCTGCGAATGTGATTTCTTTTTATTAGAATAATTAAATTTAATTAATGGATCAAACGAACAAAATAAACCAATACTATAAATAGAAAGGAAAATGGAAAATTGTAAGGAAAATCGCTTTCTATTTTGAAGTTTAATATAATGATTCTGTCATATGTATATACATATTTATATTAATTGTAATTATTTAATAGAAAGTAACTAAAATAAAAATTTTCTTTCTTGACCTACCTAAGTAGGAATTAACTTAAAATTTTTCTTTATATTATGTATCATAAAACTTCTCCATGAGCCCCTAAGTGAAAAAACTCTATTTTAATGCGTAACAGGAAAACAATAAATTTAATTTTTATGTCCTGAAGGGTAAGAAAAATACTGACTTAAAATTAAATAGAAATAAAACGTTGTAATATCTGAAGTAACATTTATTCAAATTATAACTTTGGTAATAAAATATAGAAACACATCTTTTTCACTCAGATGGATGAACCATTGAGATGGTTATTTTCATAACAATACAAAGAATAATACTACTTTATGTTCAAAACTGAGCAAAATGAGTTGCATTCGCTTCACATATCGAGATAAAATACAAATTTTAATTAGTTTTAGTTATAAGCCATATTTAAGTATCCGACTACCTTAAAATTGTGAATTTTAACAAAAATTGACAATTTTTTTATGATTTTATTTTATAGACCATCTTATTAGCTTTTAAAAATACTAAGTTTATTATTTTCTATTCACTAGAGCAAAAACTGCAAGTGTTAGTAAAAGCAGATTTCACTACTTTAACCAAGATGTCATACTTTAAAATGCGTTTTATTCGAAATGTATTTTTTTTTAAATGCTCAAACGGGGATAGCGATTGCTCAAAAAGTTTGAAAATAATTAACTGAAACTTTTTGTGTATGTCATGTATAATAGAAGAAGTGTTTTAACCTTCAGATTTATCAATCACTATATTATTATAAAATTTAGAATCCCTTATGTGAATATAATCACCTTTTTTTAAAGCAATTTCCTATAATGACTAATACAAAATGCTCTAGTTTTTGTAAAAATTAAAATCTCTTATCATGAAGTTCATTTCCAAAATGAATAGCTAAGCAACACATCAAAATTGAAAATTAAAACTTGTTTATAAACTTTTGGTGCAGAATGAGCCCCGTTTATGTAATTTTTTGTAAATGTTTACCAATTTTTCCCCTTTTAGTAATAATTTCTTTTTCTCTTCTTCATTTTAGCATATTTTTCTTAAAATGTACCAAAGAAATCTAAAAACTACAAAAAATTTCCCATTCTCTATTTTCTTCAATAAAAAGTTGTCGTAAGTAGTCGGATACCTTAAAGTTGTTCACGTAACCCGAAATTAAATTTCATTTTCTACAGACTCCTTCAATAGTCACAAAACCCCCCATCGGACTGTCAGAAACAATTTGGGAACCAATGGTATGGATGAAACACAATTATGATTTCAGTAAGATTAGGATGTGTGCCTTATTTTAGAATTCTCTGAATCTAAAACCTGATTTTAAATAGTAGTTTAATCGACATTTACTTGTAAAATATTCCAGAATAATATGTCCTGAGATTCTTATATAAAAGAATAAATAAGACATTTTGTATTTCAAAACACTTTTTGATGTGTACTTTTATCGAGCAAGACCAGGTAAGCATTCATTATCCTAAGAAATAGTTATTTTAATTAATTTAAAAACGTTTTGTCGTCAAGTATAATTTCAATGACTGAAATAAAATCATTTGATAAGCCTTTGACTCTGACAGAATCCTCTTGACCTATTTACCCAATAGTTTATAAACACAAAGAATTAAAGTTAATATAAAGAACCTACAGTAATTTTGAATTCTTGTTTGTAGAATCATTTTTACCAGAATGAAGTTGAAAAATGTTCGTGAAAATTTTGATAAATGTGTAAGAACATAAGAAAACCTTTCATTCTATTTTTTCTATATAAGGATATTTTAATAAGTGAAACGAAGAAAATATGTTTTTAATCGGAAATAAAAGTAAGAGTAGTTAAATTAATGTTAGTGAAATTTCTATTATATTAATTGTTTTTACTAAGCAGAAAAGTTCATTAAAATGTATTTCTTTTAAATATAATTCTGTTCTAATATCAGGTGCTAGGATTGTAAATTAGCCTAGTTCTTAATTATCCCACGATCATATTTCAACATGATGTATTTTCTTTTAAGTTTAATGGCATGGTATTAAAAAACTAAGAAAAAAAATTCTCAAGACATTGTTTAAAATTACTATAAGAGCTTATGAAGCATAAATGGAATATTTTTTGAAAATGGGTTTAAAAGAAATTAAATTTACTCTTTAATTCTAAGCAAAAATAGATTCGATAATATTACTGAATCTATGTTCGTAGAAATAAATAACATTAGAGAATTTGTGTCTAAAAAGTGGTCGTCGTAAATAAGTTTTACTTCTCTGAAAAGCAATCAACTTACGGTTCATTGCTCTCCCAATGAATTAATGATAATAGCAGTACAGTAATGATTGAAAAGTTCCATTTTTCTTCATTCATAAACATTCTTTTGTGACAGATTAAATACAGTTAATGCTTTTTAAAATATTCGAAGAAATTTCTTTTAATATTCAATGTTTAACATTTTTTCAAATTCTAAAAAGCCTTTTCTTATTTTTGTAAGGAACATGGGATTTTTCCTCTACTGTTTTTTATCATATTATGCTCACCTAAAATTACCATGATAGCATTGCTTTTTCAAAAACTGTTGTTTTTTATTTTCGTTTGATTCATTTTTAGATCGTAGCAATAATATCCTGGTAATTTAAAAGTGTTTTGATAAAGTATACTTTTGTAAAGTTAGTATATTCATAAAATAATTGAATCATTTCCATGATAAAACTGAAAATCAAATGTGCACAAATCTAAAAAGTGATTACATTTGCTTATTTATAAAATAAACTGATATAAATCTCGTCTAACACTATAAAAAGCTCCAAAAACTCAATTCTTATTATAAATTTTCTTCACCATGCTCTGAGTATAACTGCATACGTATAATAAAGTGTAGATTATCAGAGATTATGTCTACTTTCGTAATGGATAAAAATATTTTCAGATATGAGATATATTGAATGTTTTTAACAAGTTATCATATATAATTATAATTTACTTTTTGTCATCATTGAATATGAACTAATTCTAAATGTCTCATATTTTCAAAAAAAATAATTTTTTTTTAATGAAATACTTCTCCCAATATCTTTTAAAATATAAAGGGTTTTCATTCACATATAGCAAAACCTGCGATTTTTTCTGAACTTTTTTTTTTCTTTAGAAATATATCCTTCGATCAATTTAAAAGCAGCAGATATTTTTAATTTTTTGAATGTACTTTTCATGGTAGAGAAACTGAGATTTTCTTTTTATTATTTGCTATAATTATATACATTAGATCGATGTTTTCTCCTCCATTTTTTGAATTTATGATTATGTTGAAAAACGTTTACAATTTTCTCAGACATTTGTATTCTAAGATATAGATATTCAGGTAAGATGCAAATTCATTTCAAAGCTTGTTTTTTGGAAAATCTTATTAACTTTAAAATAATTTTAAAATTATATTTATTTCTATAGTGTCTAGCATGTATCAGTTTCTGAAATCCAAATGAATAATATAAAATTTCTTTTAACAAGTAGGAAATTTTGTCTTGACAAGAATGCATTCTTGTTAAGATTTTGAATTTTTGAATAAAAATTATGTAAATAAGGGTTGTTTATTTTCCATCTCTAGTTATCCAAACTTTTTGTGTGTTTTTATTAAATATTTTCAATCTATTTTTGTTTTTGTATAAATGTTAAGTTTCAATATTGATTCAATAACACTTTGTAATGTTATTTAAATATCAGTAATATATTCAGTTCAACTGCGTGACAGAAGTATCCCGGAAAAATGAGCAACTAATCTGTGAAGTTGTATCGAAACGAAGGTCAAGACTACGCAAGAGTTTTCCGTGTGTGCATTGTAAAAAGGGTAATATCAAGTCGAGGTCGTAAAACACTTTTAAATCTGAACAAGCGAAACAGAAACCACGATGTTATATTGTATGGAATATTGCAACCAGTGTATGCTACTTAATTAGTCGCACGCTGTTTTAAAACAATTGATCAAAGTTTAATTAACTTAGAATTACGAAATATAAAAACTGGAAATTCGTATACAAAATCTAAGCCACTATATAAGTTCCAATTTATTTGAAATAAAAATATTCGTTTAAAAAAATAATTTTCCGAAACGCAATTAAAGATTTATTTTTTGTACAAATGATCTTATTCTGAATTCATTTTAATGGTTCATTGATCAAATGTTCGATGAAACTGATCAATTTTTAATGGTTGAATGATCAAATTTTACTGAAATGATAGGTGAAAACTAGCACATTTTGGCAGGTATAAATTGAAGTGAATAAACTTTCTAAACTTTATAGGTAAAATCCTCCCATTTTAATTACTTGGTGCAATAGTTTTTGATTATGAATAAAGTTTTAAGTTATTGTATAACATAGCTCAAGTGTTGCTATCATGACTGTGGTTCATAATTAACAGGTTCTTTGCCAATAGCCCTCGTGTTGCTTTTTAGTGCAATATTATTAAAATAACCACACTTACGAAAATTAATTTTTTATCTACTTGTCCATTAAAATTACATCTTATTAAAATGTTTCTGACAGTTTCCGCTTTGCAGACTTTTTAGATCTCTGGCACAGTTATTTCAACTTTATTATAATGGTTTTATAATTGCAAGCATTTTTCCCAACAATCCACCATTCCTCAGGCTTAGTGTAACGCTTTGGACTTCCTACTAGTAGCTTGTTTTCAGCACAATTTACATTTATAAATACTATTATGAACTGTAGATTTATTGACATTTAATATTTCATCTACTTTTCTCTCAAATTTTCTATTTAACATTTCACGCATTTTCATCTCAAATTTTCCAAGATTCCAGTGAGGAATTATAAGTTTACCAGTGTTAATAGAAATTTAAGAAGTTTTGGATTCATATGTAGGCAATGAAGCTCTTCAGCATTGAATCTTGAGCTTTATATCTAATTTAAAAAGAGGCTATACACACACCATCTTTTTATTTAGTTAAACTTCCTAAATTGCCTACTTATAGCAATTTTTCGCAATTTTAATGCTTTTTTATCACTAATTTCAGTTTATACACGAAAAATGCATGTTTTTTTAAACAAAGTTTTAAGTTAATTTTGAACTTTTAAAAATTTTATTTGGTTAACAGTTATGACATGTAAGAAATGCATTTTTCAAAAATCAAGTAGTAAAATTTTCAATCCAAAAATGTTTGAACGTTCTCTTTACCTCAGAATTTTTAGAGTCACATCAAGCACTTACATAAAATCTAGCTACTTAAATCATCAAAATTCATAAAGAGTAATTGATTTAATAAACTATTAGCATTGTTCAACGCGTTTTCATGGAAGAACATTTCTTCAAGCGTAACTTTTTAGATCATTTTTACGTAGAAAAATGAATCCATAATTTAAGCTTAGCGTGAAATACAGGTTCACCTTTAAAGAAAGAAAATTTAATTAATTTACTGGCTAGGGTTTCATCCTCAAAAAAGGTTACATTATCAGAAATTCATATTGATAGATCAAATACATTAAAAAAAGTTCTTATATTGAAGCAAAATCTATTTTAAGCAGAATTTTTGCTTTTGTACCAAAATAATTGAAATAGTAGCAACGTGATGTTTATTCCCCTCCAAAAATACTCAAGCAGAATCAAGATGGACATGCTATTGGATCTCAGTTTACTTGCGATGGCTTAAAAGTTAGGAAAGGGAGATACCAACTCATTATATCTTCATAAATAAAAATAATGATTATGTTGATTGTTGGGATCTTAAAGTAAACGACTATTTGCGACAACTTTTTTTTTAAAAAAAATGAAGATATAAAGAGTTTTTTTGTTGCTTTTAGATTTGTTTAGTATATTTTAAGAAAAATATGCTAAAATTAAAAATAGAAAAAGAAATTGTTATTACTAAAATGGTAAGAAATGGTAAAAATTGACAAAAAAATTACATAAGTGTGGCCCATTCTGTACCAAAAGTTTATAAACAAAATATCAATTTTTCAATCCTGATGTATTGCTTTGTTATTAATGTTTGAAATGAACTTCAGGATAAGAAATATTTTAATTTTTACAAAAATTAGAGCACTTTATCTTTGTTTTTATATGAAATTGCTTAAAGAACAGTGATTATATTCTCATAAGGGGATGTAAATTTTGTAATAAAGCAGTGATTAATAAATCTGAAGGTTAAAACACTTCTATTATTATGCAGAACATACACGAAAAAATTTCAGTTGATTATTTTTCGAAACTTTTTGAGCAATCACTGTCTCCGTTTGAACATTTTCAAAAACACACATTTCGAGTAAAACGCCCTTTAAAGTATGACATCTTGCTTAAAGTAATGGCATCTGCTTTTTCTAAAACACTTGTAGTTTTTGTTCTAGTGAACGGAAAATAATAAACCTGGTATTTTTATAAAGCTAATAAGATAGCCTATAAAATAAAATCATAAAAAATGTCAAATTTTGGCAAAATTCACAATTTTAGGGTAGGTCGGATACCTTAATTAAATCAAACAAAAATAAAAACAACCATACCTGTCATGATAAAGAATGAAGTAATTGAAAAAATGTTATGCTATATTGCTACACACTCCGGTTCAGCCTTCATGTATCTTCTGAGTATGATGTTAATCAATCAATCATACTCCGATTCTTATAGCCTATAACTACGAAATATTTATAAATAGGGATGATTTGGAAGAATGAAACACAAAAGTTAGTTGAATAGAGGCAATGGTTTTTGGAGGTTTCCCTCTAATTTCAAACAACTAGTAAGACATAGTTGTCTTCAGCTGCTTCAACATAAGAGGAGAACTTTTTCTAATTATTGAAAGCATTATATTGGATATATGAATCTGAATTTTCACATAATGACTGACTATTTTATTGTGTGGAATGTTTCAATTATTTAATGGCTTTTTAAAATTATGTAGATAGATAATGTTCGTTCTGTCTATGAATGCTTTTTCAGTATAATTTTGGTTAAAGGCAACAATTTAATTTAAATTCAAGATCATTATTTAAACACATTTTTTTTCTGTAAAAAATTTACGCAATGATCTTTTTAATATAAGATAATGTAAATTGTTTCAATTTTGAACAATAAGAAAAAATTAGCTCTAAACTATATCCGTACCCAAGTTTATTAACGTATGCTTACCGACACGAAGAACGGTTTTTTTTAACTTTTGCTTGAAAATTTGTTTATGCAATTTCTTGAAATTTTGAAAATAACTGCGCGTTGAAGTGTTATTCGCTTAGTGATAATTTGCCATTTTGCCGATATACTAGTTAATCAATCACGCATTAAATTCAGATTAATTATAAATAAATCCTAACTTGTTTTAAGTCAAAAAATAATATTCATGTTAAAGTTTTTGTCATTTCACAGCAATGAATACACAATACCTCATTAAATCTAAAAAAAGTTTATTTCGTTTTGGGAATATATTTAGAATAGCGATGTGGGCATTAATATACAATCTATATTTTAATACATAAAGACAATTCGATTTTTAAACACACGTTTAAATATGTTTCCACTTTATGTATTTGAACATGGATATTTTTATGTATTTTTTTCTTACTATGACTCCTGTATTTTTAAGTTTGATGAGTTGCTTGAGTTTTAAAGATTAAAATTTTCTTACAGCTCAATGCTTTTTAAAACAAAAATGTGCATCTTTTATTGCTTATTTTACCAGGTGTTGCTTTCAGTATATTTTATAAATTAGCATAAACTAATGCATTTTTAATGTGATGTTTCAGTGATCAATATCTTTAATTTATTATGGAATTTTTCGTGAAAAAAAAAAGGATAGAAAAGGAACATTTCAGAAAAAATAACTTGCGTGATTTGAATTTTTATTAATTTAATAAAAATTAATATAGTCTTAATTTTCTTGATTTTTAAAATATACACTGATGGTTCGTTCAGTAGCTTCTAAATCTTTTTTCGTCAAATCCAAGTAGTAGCTTTTCTTCTGGCAAAATTCAAACTTGTAGTTCTCACGTATTTCGTGAATTGTAGTATTTCTTCGAAACCTTTCCGTAAGACTCAATTTTCCTCAATTAGTCTTTTATTTCTTCATTTTTTTATACAAGACACTGAATATCTTTTTAAACAAACTATAAATCTTTAAAAAATATAAGCAAACTCCAAATCCTTTTTATTTCAAAATATCCTTTTGGAATTTAAAAAAATTTTGAATTTTGATTACGAAAAAATTTAATTTTAGAAAAATATGAATACCCTCCTTTTTCTCGTAGTTTACTAAAATCACAAATTTAATTCATTTTAAAAATTAAATTAAAATTTTTGAGGAATATTTTAAGGTTATTTACAGCAAAACATAAGACAATGGAGCTGATATAAAATACTGTTAAATCCGTGAAAGAGAAATCCTGACGTAGGGAGTTTCTAACACTGAATAAAAACATTTTTTTGTAATCCATTTAAATATCAAATCATTAGAAGTATCTCAAAGATGCTAAGCAGTTTTGCAACAAACTGTTCCTACCCAAGCAATCAGTATGAAACTTTCTTATTCCAATATTTACAGGTTGATTCATAATGAGCGTGACCAACTTTAAAAGCATCTAACTATTTAGGGTAAAATTTAATCGCTTTATTACCAGTTATATTTAAAAAAGAATCGTTTAAATTATCAATCTAACTTTTTATTAGTGGGAGTAAATTATGGCTCCAAAATTAAGTCCTCAAACGTAAAACGAAATTTTAAGGCATTTGAAGGGTCATTGCTCAAATTCTGTTGTAAATAAATCATTTAGAAATCAGAAAATACATTTTCTAATAGAATTCTATCTGAACTTTGAAAAGAAATGATATTTGTCTTTCAATCAAAAGCTACAGGAAAAAATGTGGATGAAAGGAGTCTTTGGTGAAAAAGAAAAAAAAAAGAAGCTAAAAAGACTTATCGCTGTAGAAAATCAAAAAACTTAAGCAAAGAAACTACAGGTATCGTAATCGACAATTTGTCGTCAGGTAAAGAAAATTGACTGTAAAAAAGTGAATAAACCATTCGGTCATCAAATGTCTGCAAAATCCGTAGAAAAAGAAAGAAAATCTTCTTGCTCTCTGTATTTAATGTTACGCAAAGGTAGATATAAAACATGGATAACTTCTGATAAAGCGCTGTTTCATCTGTCATGCACAACTGGCAAAACGAAGATATAATATATTTCACGTGAAAAGCGTCGCAAAGATGCAGCTGTTTTGTAAAAGGCAAGTTGGCCGGCAGGTGGAATGGTATGGATGGGAATGTTTTTTCAAGGCTTAAGGAAAACTTTTTTTATAGAACCAAAGGCTAAAACTGCTGCTAAATACTAACAGAATTAAGTTTGAAGCACGTGATCAAAGAAAACAAACGTCTTTATCCTCCAGGAACTTTGTTCCCCCGTCCTCCCAAGATTTTGCACCAAATCATTTTTCAAAATCAACTATAAAATGACTGAAAGATAAAAAAAATAAATTTTCTTCCTCCTGAGAAATGGTTATCATTATCCCTTGACGAGCTCTTTGTGATTATGTTTTATGATGATATATTGAATATAATTAAATTAGACGTAAAGTCAGAACACTTTAAGGACTTCAAAAAGCAATCAAACAGAAAGTTGGAAAAATACCCCCGAAAATGGTCAAAAAAGCTCTTTTGGCCTAGCCTGTTTACGTAAAGTGCACAATGCTTAAGGAAACCACAGTAAAAATTTCTTGAAAATAACTTAACTGAATAAAAATTTGATACTCTGAAATTGTGGTCACATTTTTTTTGAATCAAACTGTATTGCTACTTATTGATAATCTTTCCTGAATAACATGTACTCATCTATGATGATGAATGTGAATTGTATCTCTTTATGTAAGGTGAATGAATGTTTTATTTTGGCTTCTTTAAGAAAGGTGATGCAGTATAACGTTATGTTGATTGGACAAATTGTATTAGATTAAACAATATTATTGCTAGAAATTCTACCCTAAACATACTACTATCAGTGCAAAAATAGAAATTATTACAAATCCAAAAATAACAAGGCAACTTAAGCTTCAGTCTTGGGAAAATGACACATCTGTCTATTTTTTCAAATGCAAACAATATATCTTAATCCTTCACATAAAAATCCCAAGCTAAACATTCACAACACTAACTATCTCTCTTTCCTGATATTGAAATTTATTTTAGTAAAATAGCCCTTATACATATAGACGTTATTTCTTTAAAATTATCCATATATCCACGATAAATATTTAAATAGGAATCGGACTCTATTTTAACTTTCTTCCAATATTTCTCGAAGGTTGTTTTTATATCTATTCTAATAGGAAGAGAAATTTAAAAGTTCAAAATTATTACCATTGTTTAAGTTCAGTAACAAAAGGTCTGTGTATTTTATGCAGGAGGGAATATTTTGAAGATTACATGAAAATATTTGTTGCGATTACAAAAAATTTTTTTTCATAATACAGAAAAACAGCTATAATATATATTTAAAAAAAACTGTCAAAATTTTTTTTTAACCTAAATTATATGTTTATCTAAATTTTATGCAAGAAATGAAATTCTGCATGATATTGAAACCGATTCTAGAGACATAAATTAGGGTAAAAATAACCGAGAAAAATAGAGTAAAATTTAAAATTTTAAAAATATTCCTAATTACATTTTTAGCAATGCTTACCTGGGTAAGAAGAGTTCCTCTACGAGCAAAAAATTTAAAATGTGTTGTCGCTTAAAGTGTTAGTCATTTAATAGCTCTTCCACAGCTTAACTCGTTTTGCATCTGTATAGTACTTTTAGTCACGTACCTCTCACTAGTGAGCAGGAGCCTTTTTGACAGTGAAAGTGCTTTTTAATAAGTGGAACACGTTTCTCATCGATGCGTAAAGACATTTTTCCCCCTTGTGTTGCTCAAACAATAACCTACAAGTTCTTACAGCAGTTCAACACAACTTTGGAGTATTCTTAGTTGTATATTCAGTACCGTGAAAGCAGTTACCCTACATAAAAGAGAAGTTATTCAATTGTGTAATTGCAGTGAGAGTAAAAGCGATTGCGCTCAAGGAAGCATAAAATTAGATCACTGTTACATTGTTATTTTTGGGATTAAATGATTTCCGAACTTTTTAGCGAAAAAGTTGGGAAAAAATGTTTGTACTAAAAGAAGTGTGTGTCCGTAAGTGAAAACTTCAGTCGCTGAATCTAGGAATGATTTGAAAAAAATTACATGCACCAGAAAAGGAAGTTTTTATTTAAGTTTAAAACTTTTAGTTTGACAAGTATCAAGTGAAGGGAACATGGGTGATTATATAATTTGAATCTGCAATCAAAATAACCAATCAATTTAAATTTAAAAATTAATCTGTGGGGCAGTATTTAAAAAACTTCATCAATGATAGTTTCTAATAATATTTAATTTTTTGTTACATATAAATATCCTTCTAAATGTAATTCTGCTTTGTCAGCAGGACATGTTTTAGACGTTTTATTTAACGTGTACGCCTATTTGTGCTGCCTTTTTACCGTCGTTCATACCTCTAGTGCAGGGGTGGCTAACATTTTTCGGCAGCGTGCCACTATTTGATAAAATAATTATGTGTGCCACTTCCAACAAACAAATGTGGAAAAGTTAAAAAAATGTTACTAATAAGTTTATTATGGGATTTTTATGCAAATAGCCTAATTTTTAAGGCAAATTTATGTAGTCAAAATTTAAAAATAACATAATAAATAAAACGAAAGTACAAACTTAGGTTTTATTGTTAATAAATTTTTTACAAGTTCAATCAATTAGGTAAGCTATATATATATATATATATATAATAAAAATGAGCAACTTGAATCATTCAATTCAAAATAATTATCAAACACTCGGTACTTATTTAATGTGGCTTTTAAATTGCTCTATTTTTTTTTTTTTACCAAATCATGTACATTAAGTTAACTTTACAGATGCCTACAAAATTAGGTTATTATAGATACGCATCAGTTGGTTTTGAGTGATATTTGTATTATTATGTTCGTAGCAGAAAGCACATTTATTCACTAACATATTTTGATCCAAATTTTGAGATTATTTTCTGAGACAACCCATTTCTCCAGAAAGTTGTAAAAAAGGATTTTTTTTTATCTTTTCAGAATTTTTATTTCTAAAAAAATGGTTTATCTTTTCATTTATAATCAAAAATGGTTTATCTATTCAAAATTTTTCAGTAAGTTTTTGCGTGCCACTGTTACAACTCCACTGTGCCACATTGTGGCACGCTGCCGCTGGTTGCCCACTCCTGCTCTAATGCATATTGATTCGAGTTGTTTTTCTCTCTTTTGGTTCCAGCTCTTTCTCATAGTAGCATTCATGGTAAAAAAAGTCTGGAAGAGAACTGCGCACACATGTTTCAGAAAGAGAAGAAAAGGCCCAGATTTTTTTTTATATTGATTAGCGAGCTATGTAAAACAGTTTCGTTTGTTATACTGTAACATGAAAATTTAGGAAATTTTATAAATACTTGATTTTATCCTTCAAAAATAAGGTTTAAAATGTGTTTTAATAGTACAGGAAACGAAATATGGATTATTTTATATACACCAAGAAAATATATCAGTTTAATGAATACTAATATAAACTGCATTACTTTTTTCATTAACATAGGGAAGTCAATATCCAATATTAATGCTGATGTTGTAAATTAAATGTAAAATTAATAGATGGCGCTGCAAGTCATCTGGAAGTTATATATATATATATATATATTAGCTTTTGAAATCAGCTATATACAGTAGCACACACAAAAAAATTTTCAAGGGGGGTTCCATGGTCGAAAGTCCCCCAACTCGTATCATACCTTAAGACAACACCAATTGATTCTTCTTATTTTGTTGATTTTGTTAGCAAAAAACAGTAAAAGTAAATTATTGACTTAATAATTATCATTAATTAATAAAATAAATTGTTAATTACGAGTACCTAATTAAATTTTACGTTATACATAATAGGATTATCATCAACCGAAAAAAACTCAAGGGCTTTGGGGGTGCCTGAACCCCTAGGATACTCCCCTTGTGTGCGCCACTGGTTATGTGTGTGTAATGTTTTTTCTTTGTGCTGTATAGATGTCTTCTGTGTCATCTATGAAAATAAATCAAAATGTGTAAAACATGGACTAAATTATTGGAATAACATGAAAATATAATGGATATAATCGTCTAACTGACCATTGGAATTTAAGGATTTAGGAATTATAACAGCTGAAACGCACTTTTGTCCAAAAACAAGTTTGAGTCTTTTTTTTTAGCATTAAGCTTGAAAGCTTCTATCAGCTTACTAAGCTTAATCCAATTTGCGTGTGCACGCTAAGTTTCCTAACCCAACAATAAGACACAAGAGTTCATACACTTCTGGGGGAAATTAGCAACGCATAATAAAATGATATCAGAATCATAACATATTTTGAAATATCAATAACAGAAAATCCCATTACAGAGTTCCATATATGTTTTATATCATGCTACATAAAAATTTAAATATGTATGTAAAAAGTAACTTAAGATGATAAATGACGTATTTTTAACAAACTTTAAAGATATAATATTCTTAAGCTGATGAGTATACAAATTTATCTTGGTGCATTCTGATTAATTTTAAGCTCCATTGTTTTAATTTTCATTTACATACATTGATTTATACATCATTTTACCATTTTATTTAGTAACTTCTAAAGGTAAGCCAACTTAATACTATATATTTTATTTTCTTTCATTCCACTAATAAATTATAAGGATTCCACTTGATGTAGCTATGAAAAATTATGCTATTTTAGTTTCTCTTCATTTCGTTCTCGATGAAAACTTTTCTACATTTTTTTTCTTGCATTTTTTAATGGTGTTTCACAAATCAGGGCAACAAAACTTTTTAATTCCTGTTTTCGAACTATTTGTTGTATCGTAACTAAAAGAGACTTTTTATTTAGTGCATTACTTCTAACATCGTATTTAAGTGAGTTTTTGGTATGAATGCAGGATTGAATTTTTCCGTTGGTAAATAATCTTACCACAACAGTCTGTTGTACACAGGTTATTTTATTTGCAATTGATTGTGAGAGTATTTCAAACAAAAATGTGTACACGAACAGTTCAATTTGCTCATAAATTTGCTTCAAATTCCCGAAATAGAATTCCCTTGAAAAAATAGTAATTGTTCTGTTTTCATGAGTAATTGAAGCAGCCGTTGTAAATGCATAAAAACTAGATCTAACACTGGGGTATGACACATCATTTTTGCAATTTTTCGGTAAATTTACTCAAAGAGTTGTTGAGAAGTTTAGGTATATCTCCCATAGGTCCTGGACGATATTAAGTACTGCAAAGTGCACATTTGACTACAAAAATGTGATAGAGGGAATCATTGACTGCACAAGTCTGTCTAATACTCTAGAAAACTGTCTTAGATAATTTATCTATCAATATAAAAAGTGCAAAGAACCACTTTCTACGGATTGTCACAAAACCTATTATATTGCATTGCAGGTTATAAATTTTCATTTGCATATTAACATACTTATATTTCCCTTTTTACAACTAATTATCCCCTCAACTGGTTTGCCCGTACACCGTAAAGGCTACCGAAAGTTAGCCACAACTGGTTTGCCCGTACGCTATACGGGCACTGATATTTTCTTCTTTCTATCTTTGATTTGCTCATATTTTTAATTCTTATAGTGAGATTATTAGTGCTAGTTTATATATATATTTTTAAGAGATGCAGTTTGTCCATGGTACTGAAATACTTTTCACATCCAGGAGGATTTTCTTTGTGGTTAAAGCAATAGTTTTTATTGGAGGCGGGAATTTAGATTCTTAAAAATATTCGATAAAGAACAGGAATTGGCAAGGCAATGTGCAATTTGTTGCATAAGAATAAAGGAAATTGGAAAGATAATCCGAAACCCGATATTATATCTGTCCCCATAGCTATGTAAGACTTAATATAGCACAAGGTTTAAAGTTGTGTGTGTGTATATATATATCTCCACACACACACAAAATCCCCACCCATTTGAAAAAGAGAGGAACGAACACGAAATTCTAATTTTGAGAGAAATTCTTTTAAAATATATGAAACATTCTTCATAGTATGCAGAGTGCATACTATGAAAAAGGCCTCTGCTATGAAGAATGCAGAATAGCACTTATAAAAAGCAAACATTCAGGGTTTTTTGTGTTCACAAATGTAAAATAAAAAATAATGTGAAAACTTTAAAACTGAAAATTAAAATAAAATTCTTCAATTTTTGCTTTCTGTTAAGTATTATGCTTAGTTACATGCGCGTAGCGGCTCCTATATAGAACAGTTACAGCCTCCGGACAGAGGTGATATTTTCTGTCTTGTGGTCATGTTACTTGGCTTTGGATCCATCGATCGCGGATTCTATCCCCGACAGGTGTCTTCGACGGTCTCAAGAATTTATTACAGTGTCCTCAACGTTAACGTCTTCATCATTTTCTGCTCTTTTCCTAATAACTGTGGCAACAGTAATAATTTCTGGATAAATGGTAGAAAAATAGAACGCCAGACAAAGGGCTGCATGTGGTTTTTTCGACCTGCAAGGGTGATGACGAGTTATCCGGAGTGCCGAGTTTTCGGGACTCGAGTGTAATTATTTTTGAGTAATAATTTTTTCTTAGCGTGGGCAGGTAAAAATTTCTAGGACCAATAAACTTTTTCCGTGGATAGGTCCCAGACCAAGGGTTGAGAATCGTTGTTTTATAATGGGTAATTATTAATTTCGAACATTCAAGAAAAATGGAAAATAGAAGCTTTATTGATTATGCTAAATTAAATTTATCCGGAACAAAGTAATGCTGATTTAGTTTCTTTTTAATTTTGAATTAATTTACTAAATTTGTAACATACTTGACCTACTCTCCGAACCGGCTGATGTGTGGGAGGAAGTGAAGTATGACTCGCCATAATACTTTTCAACTATTTATTCAGCACACAAATTATCAACAGACACAATTCTAGAATTCAAACAAGAAGAGGGAAATAAACCACACGAGAGATACGAATTATGTATGAGAAGACTTCTATTATATTGATCCTCCTTTTATGGGATCAATCCACTATAATATTTAAGTAACAATTTAGCTATGGTGACCAATCGTCACTTAAATATCTTCAACTATTTAATGCCCGAAACGCGCTATCCATATATACTAATGCCTGATCGGTAGCTATCTCTCCTTGTCGTCAGCTTCTCTATATTTCAATTTCCATGTAACTCCGTCTATCATTAATTCATCTCACTAGCTATAAAACCTATACTATATATAACCGACTAAATCTGCATATCACGGTTTCTTCTTCCAAAAGGGTTGGTTGTGATTGATAACCCAAAGATTTCTCAAGAGGATTAGTTGAAGGACGAGTATAGATCCGTCACAAATTTTTATCCTAAGTGAAAGGATAAAGTTTTGTAAATGTCGAGATTTCTAAGATACACTTTTTTAAAATTTTATTTACGATACTTTCATTCACCTATTACATTTTATTTAAAAAAAGAACAAATTGTTTTAAGATAAACTCTTTTGACCTATTGATTCACTAAATAGAATTTTTCGTTTTGTTGAAAATAAACTGGAAAGGAAAAATAGTGAAATATTTTTCTTCAAGTCGAGGAAACATTATAGATCAAATAATTGTATATTTGAAGTGGCTACTTAACCATAAGGTAAAACGAGTATAATTATGCTACTGACGTTGTTGGGAGATCGATACTAAAAGATTATTTTGAACAAATTCATAAAAGTTAATTAGAAAACAAAGCAAGGTCATTTTTATAGTCAATGAAGGAAATATTTTGAAATTCTTAAAGGACAGAATAACAAAAGATAGGGATTAAAGACTAGATAAAAATTATTTCGTTCTATAAAGTTATGTAAGCAGCATGTATGAGAGTACCTATTTTATGAAACGAGGTAAGTGGTCTTTGGAATGTAAAAAATGCTTGGAAATTTTTTAGTTTAATGAAAATAATTTATAACTGCTCAGTATGCACAAGCCGAAGCATATTTTTTTCATGTAGAATAAGTAATTGGTTGTAAAAGTAAACATGTATTTGTTGCGGTGATTTATATAATTTTGTTTTTGATATTCTGGATTCCTATCATAAAGTTATATTTATATTGAATAATATGTATAAAGATTTATTTTTAGTATGATATTTGTATGAACATAGTTCCACTCAAGTGCAGTAGTGATTTAACTCTCAAAAAGTTTTAATACGCTATTACTTCTCTGAAGCTCACCCGCTTTAAATATTTCGTTTACGCGGTTTGTTATGTTATTACGGTTTGCTAATTTTACAAAAACGGTTGCATGTTTATGTACTTAATTTTTTATTATAATAATTGTATTGATGTCTTAATGTTGTGTTTATAAAATATTGTTGCATTTTGTAATAAAATATCTCCTCAAAAGTGTTCTTTGACTAGATTTTCTTAGAAATTTTTCGGAACGAGCTCTTGCTGTATGCCTACGTAAATAATTTAACAATGATGTGTTTTATATTTTTTTCATAAATTATTTTAACTTTAAGTATAATATTTCTATTTGAAACATTGCAAATGAATTCTAAATTTAATGAAATTATCATTTGAAAAGATTCCTTGAAAGAATCATTTGAAAACTTTTGGTATTTGTCATAAAATTTCATTCTAAATAATACTTATTTTAATATATCATGACATCAACTTCATATGTGAATTTAAATAAATGTCTAATAAGTAAAAATATGTTTTGAGCTTGCGTTTAAGCCTTTGATTTTTTGTGGGACATTATATTACTATTTTTAGCTCCCCCATCTCTCGCAACACTAGAAAAAAAACACATACACAGATAAATAACTAGAGTATTTTCATTAAGAATATGTCAGTGGAATGTACAAAGTAATGGATAAATCCAATGTGTGTGTATGTATGTGTATGTATAAGTGCATGGAGAAGTGTATGTATATGTGTATGTGTATATGTGCATTAATATGTGTATGTATATGTGTATGAGTGTATGTATGTATGAATGAATGAATGAAAGTAACTCTAGTACTTCATTGAATCCTTAAGTATAATAATTAGCGTAATTATTTGAAGTTTAAAGGGTTCAAGGTTCCAAGATTTTTCTCCAAAAAGAAATAAACAGACATTTTACACGTGAATAACATTATATTTATTAAAGTAATAAACCTGCCAGGGCTTCACATAAATGTGCACTAATAAATCTTTTTCTAGATATTATAATCAAAAAAGTATTTTAATTTGCGTTTTTATACAACAAGCTATAATCTATCCTAAAAATATGCCATATACTGTCATTTTATTTGTATTTTCAAAAATATTACTATTAATATAAATTAAAACCCTAGACAGGAAGATTCGTAAAATTTCTTTGTTTGATATTTGTTTCAAAATATATTTATTTCCTTGCAGGAATTTGAATGCTTATATAATATTGATTAATGGATATACACAAAAAAGGACACATAATAAAAAAATAACTGATTTTTAATTTATTTAAAATTAAATGTTGACATTACACATATTAGTGTCAGAATCACTCGAGTGCAAGCGAGTGAACACCGTAAGAAATAGAGGTAGACAGTGGCGGAAAAGTGATGTGGCTTCACTTCAGTTCATTTGAATCTATTAATTTTCCACTTATGTACTTCAAATTGACAATTAAAAATTTGAAGACACGGCAAGTTCCCAAATGCGTGAGCCATTACATGGGGTACCATCTAGTGGCGGCCCTCACTACCACATTTGGACGCTTGAATTAATTTAAATTCAAGCTCTCGTCGGAATCTTAATATTGCCATTATTTAATTTCGCCGAGAGTACCAGAGCCAAACTAATAATCAAGGGATCTTTTACATTCCACATAATCATATGACATGCATACCTCCGATTTTCGTATCTAGAAAATCTATCGACTCCAGCCGGAATCGAATCCGCAATCTTGGGCTTACAAACGGACCCGCTACATTTGAATCTTAAAAGCTGAAAGTGATGGGATTGGAAGCCACAAGTTAATCAATGAGGAGCTACAGTATTAATCAATAGCTGTTAGGATTTAAAACTTATCTGACTAGACAGAAATAGATAATGAAGTTTTTTTACATTAATCTAGGTAATGATACTTTTAATCTCTTTTAAAGGTTTTAAGAGACATTTCAATTCTTTCCCATGCTGAAAGAATAGCTTCTCGAGCACCTGCCCATTGGTGAGGTCCTTGTAGACGATATTGGTAAGGGGTACATGGTCCAAACATGCAAGCAATGAATAACTTTGGGTCTGTGAAAGCCATTTTCCAAAAACTAGGCTTTGAATTGAATTCTGAACAAATTTCGTCCATGTATGGTATCCAAATTACTTCAAGTGCGTGTCTCAAAGATGGCACGAATTGATTATTCTTTTGATTCATTCGATTTTTGACTTCCTGTTCCATCACACTTTGAGATGGAAGACTTACGTTTCCTTTTATTAGCTGTACAAACCATCGACTTTGGGCTTCTGATAATGGAAACATTGCTCCAAGAGGCTGAGTGAAACCAATGAAAGATAAAGTTGGATGTTTCAATTGGCATGGGAAGATGAGTTTGTAAAGATTTACGTAGGTTTCACTAACCTGTAAAAAAGAGTAAATATTTATTTTATTAAATGGTGATAGTGGAATATTACTATCGAATTTTATTTTGTTATTCAGTACCTTTAAGTTCACAGTTTACAAACGCGTTTTAAAAATATTTATAAATATTTATAAAAAAACATGTTCTCTATTAATAATATTAAGTAAAAAAAACTATATATATACATTGTTTTTTTTACTTAATATTATTAATAGAGAACATGTTTTTTTTCAATTTTATTTACTAGAGATAATATCACATTTTTCAAAAATGATATGTAGGGAGAATTTTCTTAAAACGGGGTCGATCAAAATGTTCGGGGCTCCAAAAAGTTTTAAAAATCGACCTTTAAAAGGTATAAAACAATCTAAAATGGTAAGACTACATTAATCTATACCTTTTGAAAACAGTTGAGAATTGCTTCAAAGATTAACATGCGTCATTGTTGATTTTGTTTAATGGTGGAATTTCTAGTTAAGAAATCCAATAAAATGAGCCAAATTAAATAGATTAAAAAACAAAACAAAATATCTGCATTCTGAATCTAAGCATCGAGAAACGTTATAGACAAAGAAAGGAACAATATACCACTTTTTTCAAATTAAATAGGGTTATGAAACTTATTCCTTTAAAAAAATCGATGTTTTGTCTATACAAATATAAAAAACTACGGTATTCATTACATGTTGTGTTGAAAGAGACCAAAAAATATAACAAGAAGAAAGGCTTCACATTTTTAATCCTAAAGTGTATTTGAAAATCCTTTAAACAACCCCTACTGCTTGAATAATTTATCTATAAAATTCAAATCCATTTATTACCATTATCAAATAATTTATAATTCGTTACCACTTCAATTAGCTATTAAATGGGCTTTCTTCGTTTTCGTTATCACATGCAATTTTCGAATGATACATGATTTAAAATACTTTTTGACAGGGAAATTGCCAGTTTGTTTTGATGAAAGGTTTTAAATATTACATTTAACGAATAATATTCTTTGGAGAAAAAGCTATAATTTTTCATTAATCAAATATGTGTTCGAGTTCTGAAATATAATCAAACCCCTTTTTTTAATTGCGAACTGTGTCAAAAGAGTTTTAAAATCAAATTTTAAATAAGACAAAGTTTGCTAAACATTTTTAATACAGGAATAAATTATTTGTAACTTATTTATGTATATATGTGTTTGCCGTTGCTTTTGCTACATTACTTATAAATTTATTCAGTTCAATCGTTTCTACTTTTAGACAACCCTCATTTATTCCCTGAAGTTTATGTAAAAATTAGGAACTGAAATGAAGAGTTCTTTTTTTAAAAGTTTTATCGCTATGTCACTGAATTGAAAAATTACACTACGTGGACCTAAAGTTATATGTGGGAAATATTGTACATCTCGATAAAGCTTCTAAAGAGTTGATAATGATAAATCGAGTTTGAATTGTGTTTACATTTAGTATAATGTAACTTGCTTCGTATGTAACAATATATCTGTTTTAAATCTAGATTATATGTATGATTCCCTTTAATTAAAAGACTGATTTTTGACATTCCTCATAATTTAGAGTTGTATACATGTTTAACAAATGAAAAGGGATTTTCATTAATCTGTGTTCATGTGATTCTTTAGCCAGAACACTGAACACTTTTTTCGGAAAACTCCTCAAATAGAATCCACAAGATCTATACAGGTAATTTTAATGAAGCATCTGAAATTATCAATTTTCTATGTGACTTCGTACATTGTAAATATTGTACATAATTTCAAGCCTGGATTCTTTCTTTGATTTTAGGTATTTTTAGTACAATTAGATCACTGATAAGTCTTGGAAATTCGTATAAGCTTAGGTGTAAGAATCTATTGGTGATTTGATTTTAATTTATGTTACCCTCTGAAACAACACGAGAATTTGAAAACAATTGGATAAATAAAAAATGAATTGTCAAAGCAATAAAAATGCCTTAATCAATCGATCGTATGGTTTTATGGGGGACATATGATTGATATATCTTAGGGTCTCAGAATGCAGTAGATAAATACAAAACAGCGCCTGAACTTAAGCTATCCGAATACCTGCGACAACCTTTTTTTAAAAAAAATGTAGATATGGGGATTTTTTATGGTTTTTAGATTTGTTTGGTGGTACATTTTAAGAAAAATATGCTAAAACTAAGTAGATAAAAAGAAATTATTAGTACTAAAATGGGAAACAATTGGTAAAAATTTATAAAACATTACAAACTTTTGGTACTATTCTGTACCAAAAGTTTATGAAAAAAATTTTCAATTTTTCAATTCTAATATATTGCTACATGTTATTCATTATTGAAATGACCTTCAAGATAAGAGATATTTTAATATTTACAAAAACTAGAGCACTTTATCTTAGTAATCATATGAAATTGATTAAAAAAACAGTGATTATATTAATGTAAGGGACCGTAAATTTTGTAATAAAGCAGTGATTGATAAATCTGAAGGTTAAAGCACTTCTACTATTATACAGAACATACAGAAAAAATTTCAGTTAATTATTTTTAAAATTTTTTTAGCAATCGCTGTCTCCGTTTGAGCATTTAAAAAAAACACACATTTCGAGTAAAACGTGTTTTAAAGTATGACATCTCGCTTAAAGTAATGGCATCTGCTTTTACTAAAACACTTGTAGCTTTTGTTCTAGTGAACGGGAAATAATAAACTTGATATTTTTATAAAGCTAATAAGATGGTCTATAGAAAAAAATTATAGAAATATTTGTTAATTTTTGGCAAAATTCATAATTTTAGGGTAGTCTGATACCTTAAAAGGAACTACACTGCTGGCCACCGTAAATGCAACACCCTGAAAGAACCACGTAAATAAAATGAAATTTACAACATGCATTAGCTAAGGTGAGATATTCAAGTGATTAGAATTTCAGCGCAAACACACATCACGCACGCCTGTGGCGCAACTTCAAAGTGCTATTTAAGGCTTGGAGATTTTGGCGATTTCAAGTTCGGCAATTGTGTTTTTCTTGTGATTTTTTCAAAAAACGATCAGTTATGTCTCGTAGAAAACAGCGATCAGCTTTTGATCAAGTATCCGAGTTCGACAGAGGAAGGATAGTGGCCTACCGAGATTGTGGATAATCTTTCAGGGAAATCGGTAGTCGTGTTGGACGAAACCAAACAACTGTAATGTGGATATGTGACCGTCGGATGCAGGAGGGTACGACGGATCGACGTAGTCAATCGCATCCACCTCAGTGCACCACTTCAAGTGAGGTCAGGCAAATTGTGCGCATGGCAGTGACGGATCGCTCAGTCACATCACGAACCATAGCACAGCAAAGCATTGCATTGACATTGACATTGGCAGCACAGCATTGAGTCTGTAACGCATCATTCAGTGTCTGCGCGTACCGTTCGACGCCATTTACAGCAGAGTGGTCTGTCCGCAAGACGTCCATTGCTTGGTCTACCCTTGACGCAGAACTACAGACGTCTCCGCCGCCAATGGTGCGATGAAAAAAAGGATCTGGGTGGCAGAATGGAATGAAGTTGTCCTTACTGACGAGTCATGCATCTGTCTGCAATACCACGATGGTCGGATTCGAGTCTGGAGACACCGTGGAGAGAGGATGCTGAACAGTTGCGTTATGCACCGCCACACTGGTCCTGCACCGAGTATTATGGTATAGGGCGGTATTGGATATCACTCTCGCACTCGTCTAGTACGCATTGCCGGTACTTTAAACAGCCAGCGCTACATCTCCGAGGTGTTGGAGCCAGTTGACCTTCCTTACCATCAGGGGCTTGGCCACAGCCATATTTCAACAGGATAATGCGCGATCACACGTGGTACGCATTGTCCAAAGGTTCTTCGTCAATCACCAGATTGAATTGCTTCCCTGGCCGGCTCTTTCGCCGATAGAAAACATGTGGTCCATGGTTGCTCAATGATTGACCCAGATTACACCCTCACCTGCCACACCAGATCAACTTTGGCAACGTGTGGAAGCTGCTTGGTCTGCTGTACTCTGAGAACACATCCAAAGTCTCTTTGAATCAATGCCGAGGCGTGTGGCAGTGGTGATCTCCAACAATGGCGGTTACTCTGGCTACTGATTCTGTTAGGAACCACACTTCACAGAAGTCTATAAATTTAATCATTTGATACTTGTTAAACATGTTATCTACAAAATAAATTTTGTTGTGCTATCTCTTGTCTTTCGTGGTTTTGCATTTATGGTGGCCAGCCGTATTTGTACTGTGTATTTGACTTGACTGCAAAAAATTGATATTCGTTCCATTTTTCTCTTATGGCTTTTTTTTCAAATGATAATAAATTGGATCTAATAATTTATGAGCATCCAATACTCTAATCTTTGAATGTCTTTTAAATGATTTCATACATCAAACAACTGTCCCTTGCCCAATGTGTAATATTACTGCGTCGCTAATTTACAACAGAATCAATAACTTTTAATTAATCAAAAGAAATATTACCTGTAAAATATCTTCAGATATAAATGGAAATTTTATTTCATATCCTGTTGCGAGAACAACGGTATCTATTTTTGTAACATCGTTTTCGCCTTCAAATATGACACCCTCCTTGGTAAATTGCTTCACATTTTGCTTCACGGTCACTATTCCACTAATAATGCAATTCGGTAAAGCATCATTAATAGTAATATGGGCTGCTAAAAATCTATGTTTTGGCTTAAGTCCATATTTGTCATGTTGAAACTTAAAATTCAAGAAAAATTCTACAGCGGTATCTGCAATGTGAATGGGATCGTAATATCTGATAATTTCAAAAATTCGCTTTTGAAGAAAAATGTCATACGGAATTCCATTAGGTCCTAATCTTGACATAATCCAACTTCCTCTTCGGGTACTGAGGTATAACTGAAATATGAAAGACATAAAATTGATTCAATTCAAAAGTTAAATATTAAACAAGAAACAAGTAATATTGAAATGCTGAATAACTTAGATATAAGAAATACATAGTTAATTGAACTTAAAGAATAAGAAACTGAAGTAAAAAATTGCGAAATGAAAAATTGTATCATAAAATGCAATTACTATTTGAATTTAATTATGAATTTAATCATATGAATTCAGAAACTAATAAAACTAAATAAAGTATAAGAAATCTATAATCTGTTTTTTGCTTGTAAATCATTTGTTTGATTATTTTTAGTTTTCTTTTATGCAAGCTTCAACCATAAAACTCTTTTAGACTTTATTACAAATAAACCAAATCTAAACTTGATGGTAGAAATGGATTCAAATGTTAAATACAATATTTTTTCAAAAGTACCGTATTTACTCGAATCTAAGCCGCACTTTTTTTTAAAAAATGTTAATACTACCAATAATCAAGTGTGGTTTAGAATCAAAGGCGAAAAAATTCGTTGGATTATCGAAATGTGAGCATGATGCTGACGGTTATAACTATTACAGGTTCATGTATGTATTTAAAATTTTTTAATTCTGGTAAAATAAATTAATTTTTCACTTCTTATTAGTTTTCATTTTGATTTTTTTTAAAATTTCGCAAGTATTGGTCATTTTCGGCAAACTTTTTTTTCATTTATATTTTTCAAAAAAACTTGTTGAGAATTTTGGAGATGACTTAGAATCAATGGCGGCTTAGATTCGAATAAATACGGTAATTAGGTGATTTGTTTTAAAAGAATAAAAAAGAACTTTTCGTTAGAATTTTTTGTTTCTCTCTGTCCTAACTTTAGTGAGAACTATAATATCCTGAAACCAAATGTTATGAAAACTCCGTATAGCTAGATTAATAAGTATTTTGATATATTGAGGACAATTTTGAAAAAATATTTGGAATGTTCCCCTCTCTATGAGTCATAAATAGTGAGTAGAATTTTCTGTTGCTGTCAATTTCTGAAAATGATATTTAATCATTAACGTACATGCCTTTATTCATAACAAATATTAAACCTACATGACTTCTTATTTTATCAATAGAAAGCAAAATATGTTCAGTGAAGAACTACAAATAAACACAATTAGGAATCTCCCAATCTGAGTTTCACTCTATTTTATTCCTCAGCAATCCTTTAAGAAGTTAAGTTACTTTACTCGTTCTAATAACTTTTATTTATTTAGGGTTATTATCGTGATGTGTGTGCGTGTAAAACTCATTTATATTTATATATTTTATATCGAAAACATCTAACAAAAACATTGAACATCATAAGAGGATCGTCATCGCACGAGTAGTGCAACAGCTGAATTAAAATCAATTTAACTGCTGATTGGATGCTTTTATATACTGTTCTTTTAAATTCAGTTCCATGTCTAAATCACTTTGCGAGTTGAACAGTAAGTTATATTACTATTGAATAAATAGTTATTTATAAATCTAATTGTATATATATTTGGCTTGTGTGCACAAAGTATCCATATTAGGTTATTTTTTTCAGCCTAAATAAAATTTCATTGCGTTTCATTTTCATTATATGTGTTCTATCACTGATCATTGTTATATAACCTTAATTTGTCTCTTGAAATTTGTAAGGCAAATGTTTGGAATAGTTGATTAAAAATCACTATCTCTTAGGCAAAAATGTATCAGACTTAGCAAAGAGTGAAATTATTAATGAGTCTATTTATGAGATTCTCGATTAAAATTTTAGATGTGTTTGTTTGAAAAATGAAAATTAAATACTTTATTACAATTTATTCTCCACAATATCAAATGGTAATTTGTTACAAATAAAAAAAAATTGTACGCTACTCATTTCAATCATCGCCGTCGCGCGCGTGCATTGTTCTAATAATTCACTTGGATCGCGAACATTTGTTCTTGTTAGAAGAGAATTCAATAAATCAATCATTATTGAAATATTGACAAAATGAGTAAAAGCAGTTTTGTCTCTTAACAGCTTGGTAAGATAAATGATAATTCTAGGCAAAGTGTATTTGATTTAAGTGTTATGATGACTGACATTAACATTAACATTTTTTTTTTGGTGTTCACGCTCACGTTTTCGTGTTCTTGTTTAGTGACAGATTGGAGTTATTTGACACCTTAAAAACATTCCAAAAACAGTCCTTGTTAACATAATTTATTTTCCATGATACATATTTAAATTTAGTACGTTCTAATTAAACAATGTTAATAAAACTCTAGGTGCTCTTAAAAAAATAAATTATTGTATTGCATCTATATAATAAATCAGGGATTATATTCGTTAAATTCTCAACACTACGCTCACCGTAATCAAGCATAAATAAAATAGCCATTAAGAAAAAGCAGCGAAATTATTTTGTTAGTATTCTAAACTCTTTCTTCAAATTAGCATGGCTCTTTATATTTATGTGATTTCAGTGCTGTTTAAGTAACACATTATCAACTATTAATTACTGTAATAAAATAAATAATATATAATAATTGACGATAAATTCCTTTGAAAATCCGTCCAGATTAAATCCACGTTAAATAGAGCGCATAAGTATTGAAAGTTAACCAATTTTCTGAATCAAATGATAGTTTCTTTCCACGTGTATCCATATTCTAGTGAGCATTAAAGAAAAAATTAATGTTTGTTAAATATTTATTTGGCGTTAACTGTTAAAATAAAAGAGTAAAAATGTTTTTGGCGCAAAGAATTATACACTAAAGGAAATATTCAGTGCACAGAGGCACAGAGTAGTGGAAAAAATGTAAAGGGGAAAAAATATTTTTCATAAAAATGAAAGTTCATGTCATTGGAAGTATCTAAATTAGATTAGATCTTACAATAAATATTACAACATCAGCAATATATAAATGTGTTTTCTTCTCTCCCTCTCTCTCTCTATATATGTATGAAATAGACGTGGCCGTTGAAAGGTATTCTTTATATGATTACTTGTAATACGACGATGTTGTTGGAATGGATTCTTTATATGAGATTGATGGGCAGTACGGTGATTGAATAAACTTGTTTATTATCCATCTTAAACACATAAGACATTACAGGGACGGCACAATCTAAGCACACACAAACACACTGCAGCCGGCTACATGTTGATGCAAAAACAGAAGCGAAAAAAGAGAACGGTCTCCAGGAGTCTCGGTATTTAAAGGCTTCTGAAATCACGTGATCTGTGTGGGTGGATGGATGTAGTTTAAAATCCTCTCGTTAGGCGGCTGGTTAACTTATTACTAAAACGTTGGTCCTGAAGGGATGGACCAAAGGTAATTAAAAGTTATTAAGAATAATTAATGGGGATTATTACATTTCCCCCCTCCGCATGACGCGTGTGTGCACCAGGGCCCTTGGTCCACACCCGTATCATACAGAGATATTAAGTACAAAATTAAATTTTTGAATTATCATTATTTAAAAAAAAATTTCCTTCACTTCCACATTAACATAAAAATATTCGAAAATTTGCCAAAGTATAAATTGTGTAAAAATTTTGAAACAACCATCCACCACATTATGAATATTGGCTATGAATTCAAAAATATTAATTCTTAAAATACAAAAAATAATTTCTTAAAAATTTATATGAAATTGTATATAAGAGCACTGAGGGTGAAAAGAAACAAATTAGGATGACCCACGCCTTGCACAATCCTTGAGAAAAGTTTTCCTTCTTATCGTGAATATGGAGCACAATAACTTCAAAAACAAATACCCCTAGACTGGAAATTGCAAGTCGACCACAGAGATTTTTTTTAAAAACTATTTATAACTTTTTTTATGTATTACTTTTATTATGACAAAGATATAAGTTTGGAGGCAATAGTATTGACAATCAAAGGTGTATTCCCTTGAGGTACTCACTATGCACAATCCTTACAAAATCCTGATAATTTATTCTAAATGTAAACATTGCTTATTTATTTATTAATATTTTCTCAGCCTAAGTGCTCTCAAAACTATCATTTTATACACATTAAAAATTGTTCATTTTCATATCAAATAATTTGTTTATTCTAATAAAGTAAACTTATATTAACCACAAATTCTTAAAAACACATTAAAAATATATATCAAATAGTATCAACATCAAACTCTCAAAATAAAAATATCAAATCTTTGGTATTGATTCAGTAAAACACTTAAAAACACTGTAAAGTTATCAATTCTCATGTTAAATATCAAATTCAAATATAATCATTATGAAATATATGCATTTTATCTTTAAAACAAAATATAGCATTAAGTAAATTTAATCCAAAATTTCAAAAGATAAAACCGAGATCCCTGGAAACGTTTTCAAAATGGTACATTCACAATAATATATACGTGGAGTTGACTGCCCAATCAAGTAATTTAAATACAATCGAAAAATGAAAATAATTTGTTACACAATATTGAAAAAAACATTAGAATAAACCATAATAACAGTACAATGGTGGTAGGGACCAAAGAAAATTTTTAAAAAAAACGATGGGGGTAAGACCCATAACATTGAAAGAAACTCTGGGGTAGAACCAGACACATAAAAAAAATTGCGGGGTAAGACCCGGCTTATATATAAAAAAAATGCTGGGTAAGACCAGGCTTTAAATAAAGAAACTATATTGGTACCACTACCCCATACTAAACCATTTCATATGGAAGACTTTAAAACAAATATTTTCAAAATATCTAAGCCATAAACTAAAATCATTGTAAGATTTTGGATCAAAATAGAAGAAAAAACACTTTAGATTTGTTTGCAATTATCAATAGGCATACTAATTACAATATTGTTCTTAAACATTTTAAGATAAATTATTAAAAACCAGTAAAAGAAAATATACAATCAATTTAAAGTTAATAGCAAATAACAAAAATTACAAGAGTAAAAAAGAAAAACACACCAATGATGAAAAAATCGCTGAGTTGCACTTTTTCACATAACTCTAAATTTTGCCAAAAACACATCTCGCGCACTTCAAGGTTAAAAAGATATATTATTTTTTTTCATTTGAGCATCGAACTGTTGATTGAATTTTAGGTTGAATTTCTCTTTAAGATATATTTGATGGTGAAGATTTCTTATCCTTACAAAACATGCAGACTTGAAGCTTTACAAGGAATTTTTTTTTCGTACGCAAAGGAGACGAGACGGGAAATTCCCGTTTTTTAAACGTAGTAGTTGAACACTTTGGCACATCGTACGATGAATGGATACATCCACGCACGCACACAGGCATTTTTCTCCTTTCTTTCTTTATTTTGGTCGATGACGGTTATCATTTTGGTTGTAATAATTTTGACTTATAATATTTATTTCCCGCGCAGGTTCGAATCCTGCCGACTATTGTAATAAGACAATGTAGTAATGATGGATTTTTTGAATGGAGCTTGCAATGGCATTCTTGTGGTTAATTAAACTTTTTATTATTCATCTTGAAAACATTTACGCAAGACAAGGACGACACATAGATGTACGTAATCACAAATAGACACACACAATACACAAACACTAGATGCGGCAGACTACGCGATGACAAGAAGAGAAGAAGAAGCGCGCGTAACCGTGTGTTCAGAGCTTTTATAGTGGCGGTGAAGGTCGTACGACTCTTTTATAACAGGAGTCGTGATTGGCTGCAAATGAGCGGGAGCAATTAGATTAAGATTAAGATTACGCGGTCGTACAACTAGATTAAGATTATAACAGTCAGAGGCGAAAGAACTAGAAAATAATTTCACGGGGTACAGTTAAGGAGAATTAGAAGAAGTCATTACATGTATATACATCATTCCTTGTCCTTGTACGCAAAAGTGGAGTGAGGAGTGATATGTAGAAATTGGAGAGTGGATTGTCAACTCAAGTATCATTCCCTTTACTTGACCAAGGCTCAAATTTGTAAGATCCGTCGCCAATAGTCCTCGTGCAGTTTCTGAGTGTGTGACGATATTAACGAATAAATTAATTAATTTAAAAATGTTAATAACCAAGAAAATTGTTGTTTATGAATTTATAACGTAATAAATGGAGTATTCGGTCGTAAGCTGTTGAATTTGTCAGGGGTGTTTATCTGAACCACCGAAATACTGGTCAGCAGCTACACCATACATTCCTTAGACGACTAGGATGAAAATTAATCCCTATTCGGGCCAGTCATGTTTGGCTTTTATTCCTGTTTTTTTGTAGTTTGTGACTGGCGGAAGAAGGGGCAGCTGCATACCCCCTTCTTAGAGAAGAAAGTTGGTTTTGCTGTTGAAGAACTTTCTGAGTGATACTTAGAGAAGTTTGCTTTTCCAGCTACTGTAGCAATTGGTTTCTTCTCTAGTAGGTTTGAGTGCCGTTGGAACGTTTTATGTTGATGTTATGAGCAGTCTCTTGTTGAGATGGAGGATCTGGTTGACGCGGGTACCGTTGCCATTTGAATCACTTGTCGTGATTTATTAGGAATGTCTTAGTTTGACTCTCCATGGAAGGAATGCATGATAAACGAGCAATGTGTTAGAGTATGCTGCCATCTAGTGTTCGATTCCTGGGTTACCATTTCGACCGTAAGCTGTTGACCTTGGCAGGGATGTTTATTTGAACCACCGAACTACTGGTCAAAATACCTTAGCCGATTGAAACGAAAAGGAATCCCTACTCGGGACAGTTGTTAAGGACTTTTATTAGGGGTTTGTTTAGAGTTTTTCGAACAATTTCTTCTGTACAAAATAGTTTGGTTGACTAAATAATGTTGTTATTTTATATGTTAAAGAACACGTTTATACACATTTATTACATCATATTGCCTCAGAAAACTGCCTTTATAATATTCAGATATTGTAGACGGCCAGTCCAGTTCTTCAAATTTTTCTTTTTAATCGTCAGGTTTGAAGAAACGAATGCAGAGAATTAATTAAGAGTTACGAAATTTAGTACTCAAAGGTCATAATATACAAGGGGTGATCAAATGAAAAGGTACGAAACGACATAAAAATGAAACAGTTAAATATTTGCATATTCCGCCAAGGGAGAATGTAGCGAGACATCTCGGATGCCATTGGAGACTCTGACTGGGATCGGATCATGCGCGGGTGCCCGCATGCGCAGGAGAGAGCTAAGGCTCTTATAAAAAGCGGCGTCCAAATGATGCGAGCACAGAATTACTCGAGCACAGAAAAAGCATTAACTCCGATGTGTACTGTGAGACACTCCGACGCCTACGCAGGTCCATCAAGAACAAAAGACCAGGGCTGCTCACGGAGGGTGTGGTTCTGCTCCATGATAACGCGCGTCCACACGTCTCCAGAGTCACACAAATGGAACTGGACAAGTTCCAATGGGAGATGTTGGACCCTCCGTCCTACAGTCCGGACATGTCACCCTGCGATTTCCATGTGTTTGGTCCACTGAAGAAACACCTGAAAGGAAAGCTCTTCAACTAGGACGACGTACTCAAGGACACTGTGAAGGACTGGGTCTCGTCACAGCCACTGGAATTCTGGGAACAAGGAATCCTGCGGCTTGTTCATCAGTGGGATCGTTGTGCTCAGGCCTATGGTGTATATTTTGAATAAAGTCTATATTTGTACCCACCGTGTCGCTTCGTACCTTTTCATTTGATCACCCCTTGTAGTTACATCAGAGACAAAATGTTCTTTTAAAGCATTTTATTATATCAATTTTTACACCCAGCTTAAAAATAATTGAAAATACTCTACATCATTAAGTCGATCACGATCAGGACTGTATAACTGCTAATACATTTTGGAGCGACCACCTGAAGATTAACAGTTAGTAATTATATACCGAAATATTCAAGATTGGCTGGCAGTATGCAGGCTAAGACTTCTGCTGACTATAACTGCGAGAATTAACATTAGATAAAAACGTTTTTTTTTTAATGTATTTTGAAATGTTTGATAATAAATGCATCATTTGATTTTGTTATAATTGTGGCTATTATTATGTTTGTATTTTGCGTTTTGGTTTAAACGTGGTTTTAAAAGTGGGTTTTTTTATTTTAGTTATTTATGCAAGTACATATAACGTACCCATTTTTAAGTTATAAATATTGTAGACCTTTTTTTTCTTACTACTCCACAGTTACGTAACTGCGTGGACCAATACATCTTGAAAAAATTAGAAGTAGTTTCTGCTATACATAGCGTTCATCATACTTACAATATTTTCCTTTTTTTTACTGTTGTACCACTAATTAAAAAAAAAAAAAAGGTTGTTCTTTCCTTATATTTACTCTCACAACTTTCTAGCTGTTCAACCCGCAAAACACTAAAAAACCAAGAACTGCAAAATTGTTAATCTGAAATCATAAATTAAAACTAATGCAACATCACGGGAAGCTTCATGGATACAAGCACAAATTCCGTAGAAGACTCACGAAGGTATAAAAACAATGCGGATTTTCTGTGCCAAGCCATCTAGTTACAATTACCGAGAGAATTCGCGATAAGGTACGTATACCAAATTTAAATTTTGCAGAACGTCATTTAACAGAGAAATGGAAAGAGACTTATATTTCAGTTATAGATTTATATCGCCTCCGTAATGAATCTAAAATGGAAAAAAATTATGATATCTCTCTTACAATATTTGATCAAGCATAGAGGAAAATACTGGTTTGGTCAAGCATAGACGCAAGTGCATGTTCTAAAGCAGAGGTTCCCTAACTTGTTTGTCCCATAGACCACTTGCCATGCTTTTCGGTTCTGGGTAGACTCCTGCTTTTCTTATATTGAAAATTTACTTATTTGTTAATTAAAATACATTTTTGACAGCTCTGGTATAGAGATACTTAAAATGTTAATTAAATTAAATAGTCTATTAATAAACTAAATAATTAAACTAATAGATGGTAACTAAATTAAAATTTAATTAATACATAAAATGACAAAGCAACAAACAAATGCTCTTAATGGGAGGGATAAATAGAGTGCTTCAATTACAAATTTTCAACATTTGGTATTAATTTTATCGGGTTTAACTCTAAATCTCCTCCTTTTGGTTCTCTCCGGTTTTTTTGTTTTGGAGATTGGAAACTGCGTTGAAACTCTTTTTAACTAGGAAAAACACAAATACAAACTTTCTCACGATATTCCATAATTCGGGATAAATAACAAATGTCTTATTGAAGACAAAATTGCTGAGCCATTTCTAAAATTTATTTCAAGATCTTAGTACCTATTCCATCTCTTATAATATGATATTTGTTTGCTATTTTTCATTGTGAACAGATGGATTGTTTTCTGTAGTGTTACCATAGTCAAAGCATTCTCAAATCTATTTTCAAAATTTGAATGGAAGGTACTCAAATGTAGAACTTAGGTTGAAACGTCATTTTCCTGCTAGATTGCCTGTAACAAATTGAGAAACTGGGAAAATTTGCGACGTCCAATATTGTAACTTCTTTGGCTTAAATCTGACAATGAGCGCTAAAAGAATGGTCCTAGTTTTAATTCAATTTATGCTGTCACCTTGTAAATACAAGTTGATCTCATTAAACTGAATAAATCTGTTAAACACAGGTAAAATCTGGTTCTGGTTTTGATTAAAAATTTTCTTTTGAAATTAAAATCACAACTTAGTTTAATGAGACCCATTACCCCCCCCCCCCTTTAGACCTCATAGAACCCCGAATTATTTTTTCTTTGACGTGGACCCCTTACATGTTGTCATAAATCCCTGGTGGCCGATATAGACCACTTTGGGAATCACTGCTCTAGAGGCATTGGATATTCATAACATTTTAAACCTTCAGGTAAATTGAAAAGCTTATCTTAATAAAGAATATAGAGGAAATTTATTTATATGTAAATTAGCCCAAATTGAAGATAATTTTTTCAACTTCTAAAAAAACTTGAGACCAGAAAATCTTTATTCAAAACATAAAAACATAAAAAAATATTTTAAATCTAAAATCATAAGACAAAATAAAAATAATTAATTTTACCTTTTTAGCCACTTTACTTAAATCCACTGCTGCATCCACAGCCGAGTTCCCTATTCCGATTACTAATACAGATTTATCTTCAAAACCCGCGGAAGATTTCAGAGAATGACTATGCAACACTTTACCTCCAAATTCTTCTAATCCTTCAAATCTTGGAATAAGTGGATGGATATGATGCCCAGCGCAGACCATCACACCATCAAATATTTCATGAATATCAACGTTGTTATCGAGATTTTTTACGGTAACTATCCACTGTCCAGTAGTTGCATAATCATTTGTCATTTTTACACTTAACACCTCATGATTATAAAGGATGTGTTTCAAAAGATCAAATTTTTCAGCATACATTTTAAAGTATTCTAGCATAAGTGAGTTATGCATGAAATTCGAAAATTCTTTTGGTGGAGGAAAATCGCTGAATGCACTCATTTCCTTACTGGTGTTTATAACAGTTGTTTTCATAACTGATGGTCTTCCATCTGTGTCATCAGCATGAAATCTCCAAAGTCCACCAAAGGAATCAGTTTTTTCGTAGCAGACTACTTGTAGATTCTCCTCTTTGCAACACTTGATGGCAGTCAGGCCACTTGAACCTCCTCCAATTACGCATATTTTCTTTTTACCTTTAAAAAGGCATTTATCATTGAAATAACAATTTAAAATATATATAAAATATATGAAATATTTTCGAACTGCGATATTTCATTAATAAACACAAGTGAGAATTAAAATCTGCTCTAAAAATTAAGAACGTTACGAGCAATTTAAATGGACGTTAAAACCAAACTAATTTTTGAATATTATATTTCTTCCAAAATTCTTTTCGGGGATTTAAAATAAGATTAAATACAAGTTGTTTAATTATCACTGAATTCCAAGAAAAAGAACGCGTAGATAATTTTTTAAACAAGAAATCAGTTGACTAAATATCTGAAAAAGTGCCTTACTTTGTTCACTCATCTTTTAGTCAGATAACACGACTGAAGAAAAGAAAAATGAATTTACAAAATTTAAAATGTAGAGTGCAAACAAATGCCACCCTTTGACGAAAAAGAACGGATTGATATTTCCATTTCAAGAACATTGCTCTGATAACAATCGCATATTTTAAATCTAACTTCCTCTTCGAAACCTTATCATTCACGTGACTGATAAAAGACTATTTTTGAATTTTTATTTATCTCTGAATTCAGCATAAAATTTATGCTTACTTCTCGTTGGTCCAGAGTCCGTATGTCCAATTGATAAATTGTAGATATTTTTCTCATTCGGCAAATCCTCAAAGCTGATCGCTCTGTGCACTTTAAATTGTATTGATTGCTCTGGAATACACGGGATTGAAGAGGTAGGAAATTTTTTTATTTTTTTGTAATCATTCATTTCAAAGGTTATTATTATCAATGCGTGAATTTATGTATTTAATCTCTCTTCATAATTCAACTCTATTCTTTATTTTAATCTAAGATACTTTTTTCATTTAATTAAATGGGTGTATGATTTTTAATAAGATTTAGAATTAGCGCATTTGTAATACTGCTGTCTTTTTTTATGATTAATAAAAGCTATTGTTCTTTTTACTCATCATATTAGTTAGGGTGGGTTAAATTTTTTTTTTCAGGATTTAAAAATTTACATATGCTGAAATATATTCTATAGTAGTTGAAGGGAAAAATAAAAATAATTAATTTTTATACTATGTCCTGCCATAAGGGGAAGGAAGTTAATGCATTTGAGGTTTCTTATGGGAAAAAGTCAGGGTAATTTGGTTAAAACGAACAGAGATGGATTTAGGTTCCATGGCGCTCTAGGTCCAAGTTAATTTGACGCCCTTATATAATAATAATAATATAAGGGCATCAAATTAACTAATAATAATAATGGTTTCAAATTAAATTTAGGTATTGAATTTAGGCATGAATTATGCCTCACATTACGTAAACCTATACAAAATTTTATGCGAGATTAATAAAAACAATACAATTGTTTGAGTAACCAGACACACACACAAAGGTATTATTAAATATGGTGAATTAATATTTTGTGTTAATGATGAGCGAAAAAGCGCTAAATTTAGATTTTTTAAGAAAAATTTATGGAAAATCTAACGTTAATATATAAATGCTATACTTAACGAAAATTTTTTTAGTACCTATCTGTTAGATATTTCAAATTTTACTACTTACACGATTCATTTATATAAAAAATAATTATTCCCTTTTAGTACTGACGTCTTGATGTTGTCAAAGCAAGAGAAGAAGCATTAAAATTCGGTCTTACAGTTGATAAAAAACAAAATCCATTTCAAATTTTTGCCGCCCCGAAAATTTTGGCACCTTTCAAAATTGGCCGCCATAGGTCTGGGCTTCGCAGGCTTAAGCCAAAACCCGTCACTGAAAATTAAATAGCAATTTAATACTCTTAAACATTTATTGCGATGACAAGACATATAATAAATAGTTGCAAGAAAAAAAACCATTTAAGTTTAAAAGCTTCTTTAGTATTAAATATTAAAAAATAAGAACTTACTGTCGGGAATTGCTGAGTTCGATAAAGTGGAAGGCGGAAAACAGCTTGGATCGGACTTCTGGCATAGACGGTGCTAGGAAATAGGGCTGAGTTAAAAAGTGTTGCAACGTTTTACACTGAACTATTTCCTATACAGTACTCACTTATCAGTAATCACTAATTTATTTATTTATATTACAAAAAAATAGTTACTATGAGTGTTAAAAAATCTAACCAAAATTCAGTATTTTTTTCTAAAATTCAACCCTTTTGTGGCAATATTAAATTTGAAATTAATTTTTTATATCGTTTTTCTCCTTATATCCATACTATGCAACATTTTTTACTCATGTGGTTAGGTTCCGACTCGACTGATAATTTTTTTTTCATTTAACCGCACAATCTACCCTAATGCACATACTTAAATATTTCGTTAGCTTCTTTCATCTAAATGAAAAATATGCATTTATTCTAATCTAAGCCGCACTATTTTTCAAGTGTTAATGCAATTGAAAATCGGATGCGGCTTAGAATCGGAGTTAGTATTGGTTGGGAAAAATTCAGTTTCCACCCCTTTCAAAAGGAAAAATGTAGCTGTCCATTCTGGTCACTAGCATTGACGTTTTATCCCTTTGCACAGTTTACCATCAATCTATCCTAAACATCGTTGTCTGCTCGAATTCGGGAAATTTTTTTGTATACGCTTTCTTTAAATCACTTAAACATCAAAATAGCGGTAATAGCATCAAGACAAGTTCACTATGACGGAAATGTGAAAAGGGAGGCAATTTTATTTACAGAAAAAACGGAAACAAAGCATCGGTCACTGAAAATTTGACACGGATAAAACAAATATACATCGATGGCGTAAATAAAGTTATATAATTTTTGCTTGTGAATGTTCAACAGTAAAAAAAATAAATTCTTTTACATTTTTGTTTTGAGCATTCCTTAAAAAACATGTTGCGTAACTAATGTATTGGGTGAGTGAGTGAGTGAGTGATTTTGGGGTTTATTGGCGCAAGAGCCAATTTCGGCTATACTGCGCCAAACATTTGTTTTAATATCTGTGGTCTAGACGGGAAGAGAGAAAGAATGAATTGAATGACAAGAGGGTCGAAAATAGAGAAGGATCACTAGGATACCCCGGGTTCGTGAAGCCCGTGTTTACCAAAGACAGTAAACCCCGTGGGAAAAGGAAAAGATCACTAGGGCACCTCGGGATTGTGACACCCGTACTCACCTAAAGAAGGTGAGCCCCCTGAGGGGTAACTAATGTATTGGACGGCACTGAAGACGATATTGTGTGGGAAAATGGAGAGGCCGGCATTAATTCCGAAGTCAGCTGTGATACTAGAAGTGACGAATCATTTTCGAAACATGTTACTTACGGTTAAAGTAATTATAGGTACATTTATGTATTTTAAGGATTTTAATACTGGTAAAATAAAGTTATTATTAACTTATTATTCTTATTAAAAATTTTAAAAAAATATTACTTAAGTATCGAATATTGATGAGCCTTTTGTGCAATTTTTTCCCCTTAAATGCATGCAGAGAACTGGGAGTGCGACTTAGAATCGAGGACAAATTTTTTTCACAAAAACGTTGAGAATTTCGGGGTGTGACTTAGAATCGATAGCGGATTAGATTCGAGTAAATACGGAATATATTATTTCTAAATTTTTTGTCAGCATTAAACAAAAATATGAATTATGACTATAAGCATTTATATAGTACTAGCTGTTACCCACCCGCTTCGCTGGGTATTTCATGATGTTTTATAAATTTTTACTGCTTATATATATGTATAAATTATTCATATCTAAGTCCTAGCATTAAGAATTCGATTGAATTGAAAAATATACTTATACCTGTAACTGTCACCTGTTGATAAAAAAAATGGGCAGAACTCGTCTAATTTGTATTTTCTAAAAATCTCTAAAATTGAAGCATAGAATGATGTTTGCTCTTTCGTAACTCAAAAACCAAGTGGATTCCCGCAAAACCAATTTTCGGTGAATCTCTACTCCGTAAATTGAACATGCAAGCCAAATTTCAAGTCTAAATCTAACAGAAAAAAGCAAAAGTTTTACTATCAATATCCCCGTAATCCCGTTGAGAGCCGTTTTCCAAAATTACCGCTCTTAGCGGATTTCAATTCAACAAAAGAAAAATGCAAACCAAATTTCATTATTATAGTCCTTGTAGCTCGAAAAAAAGTAATTTTTTTTGTTAATAAGTCCCAGTAACCCCCTGCACGCCCCCCCCAGAACTTGATTTGCTTAAAATTTATTCTTAGTGGATCCCTATTCAACAAAAGAAACATGCTTAACAAATTTCAAGTATATGGGTCTAACAATTAAAAACAGGAATTTTTTTCTGTAACTCCTCTTGACCCCTCGCAAACATCTTTAGGGGTCAATTTTCATTTTACTCTTTGTTAGAGGAACTCTATTTCATGAAAGGAACATGCCTACCAATTTTCAAGCAGGATGATCAAGTAGTTTAAAAATAGAAATATTTATCGATTACGCCTCTTAATCTCCCGAAATTAAACTTGGTAGTTGATATTCGCGAAACCCATTTTGTAGCGGTTCTCTACTTTACGAAAGGAATCTGCTTATCAAATTTCAAGACTGTACGTCTAACAGTTTAAAAATGGGGATAATTGTCTACAACGCCACTTGAGCCCCCGCAACGCCACTTCTGGGTCTGTTTTCACAAAACCCGTTTTGTAGGGGAATTGCACTCTATGAAAGGAATCTGCTTAGCAAAATTTGAAGACTGTGCGTCCAATTAATTAAAAATGCAAAAAAATATCAATAACGCCCCTTGAACCTCTGCAACACCACCTAGGGGTCGATTTTCACAAAACACATTTTGCAGTGTATTTCTATCCTATGAGAGGAATCTGCTAACCAAATTTCAAGACTGTGAGTCTAATAAATTAAAAAAAGAAATAATTATTTATATCTGCCCTTAACCCCCCACAACACCCCTTGGGGGTTAATTTTCTCCAAACCCGTTTTGTAGCGGATATTTACTCCATGAAAGAAACATTCCTACCAATTTTCAAGCAAATAGGTCAAATAGTTTAAAAACGAAAATATTTATCTCTTACGCCACTTATTCCCCTGCAACGCCACTTAGAGGTCTGTTTTCACAAATCCTTCTTATAGTTGATATCTACTCTATGAAAGAAATCTCTTTATCAATATAAAGACTGTGCATCTAATAGTTTAAAAATGGAAATAATTATCTATAACGCCCCTTAAGTCCCCTCAACGCCACTTGGGAGAAATTTTCACGAAACCCATTTTTAGCGTATCTCTACCCTATGAGAGGAATCTGCTTACTAAGTTTCAAGACTGTAGGTCTAATAACTTAAAAATAGGAATCTATAACGTCCCTTAAACCCCCCGCCCCCGCAACACCCCTTGGGGGTCAATTTTCCCAAAACCCATTTTGTAGCGGATATTTACTCCAGGAAAGAAACGTACCTACCAATTTTCAAGCAGGTAGGTGAAGTAGTTTAAAAAACGGATATATTTATCTATTACGCCCGTTAATCCCCCGCAACGCCACTTAGAAGTCTGTTTTCAGAAAACCCGTTTTGCAACTGATCATTATTCTACGAAAGGAATCTATATATCAAATTTAAAGACAGTGCGTCAAATAGTTTAAAAATGGAACTAATTATCTATAACGCCCTTTAAGCCCCTGCAACGCCACTTGTGGGTCAATTTTCAGCAAACTCATTTTGTAGCGGATCTCTACTCTCTGAAAGGAATCCGCTTACTCAATTTCAAGATTGTACATCAAGTAGTTTAAACATGGAAACAATTATTATTAAAGCCCTTAACCCCCCGTAATGCCCCTTGCGTTTCGAATTTCGGAAAATCCTTTCTTAGCTGATGTCTACTCTATCAAAGGAACATGTCTACCAAATTTCAAGTCTGTAGGTTGAATAGTTCCAGAGATTTCGTGATTAGTCAGTCAGTCAGTCAGTCAGTCAGTCAGTCAGTGAGTCGCTTTTCTCCTTTATATATATAGATTTATAAAATGGGTAGAAATATGTCTTCGATAAAGCGCATCCTTATTTTCAAGTAAAATAAAAATATGAGGTATACCAAAGTAATTATAAAACGCTTTTAAGAAAGATAATTTTACTATTTTTAGAAAAAACAGAAAAATTTGATTGTACTTACCCATTTAATTTACAATTAATTGGTTTATATACTGAAAAATCTTATTTTTATTACTTTTAATGTTTTTGCTCGTGTAAAAACAAAACGTCTGGAACATTTTAAGAAAGTCTTCTTGCGCTGTTGGTATTAATCAAGGATTTAAGCTAAGTTTGCAATTTTTTGGCATGAATTATTGTCACAAGGAAATCTTATCTGAGCAACTTAGCAGAATTAAGGAAAGTTTTAAGACTGATATTTGTATCAAATACGGAAACCATGCTTGTACTTTCAATATCTATTCATAAATGTTCAAGTAAACGTTCGCACAAACCCTTACTTTTTGCTACAAGAGTTTGTGGAAATGCTACTGGGAAGCTAGAAACCGAATGGGTTTCTAGACTTTTTTCTGTCATTGTATTGTCCCCCCCCCTTTTTTTTTTCTTTATTTATTTTTTACATCATTGTCTTTTGTACCCACCATTGAAAAAAAAATGTGTTCAAGTAAATCAATCAAAAAACTACCTATAAACGTGAGTAAGCACTTGTAAAATATATCTTGGATTTCCTGATGATGAAATGTTTAATGCATACTAGTACATTGGGAAACGAATAACTAGTTAATGAAAAAGGAAACATTAAAGTAAAATCATTATATATATTTGTGTGTGTGTGTATGTTATGCAACAATTGTTAATTAGTAAATATTAAAATAATTTCCGTAATCTAATTATATTAATAAGACTAAATTGATCAAGTAGATTAATAATTCATGCGTAGGAAAATGACATGAAATAACAACTGACTTATAGCTATACGATTGAACTGTATATTAATGATGATTGACTGATGGTATTAAAGATTTTCTCAAACATTCAATAGAATTTTTATAAGACACTTTCATGTGTACCGTGTGATACTCTTTTTAAAAGCTTTGTTGTTTACTTATTCATAAAATGTTTCCAAATTAGCAATCAAAGTAAGTAATTTTACCACACACACACACACACATATATACAAGGAAATTTTTAAAAAAATCTTCTAAGAAAAGGTAATTTCTCTTTGAGGTTGATTTTTGATAAAAAAATATGTAGTTATTTATTTGAAGAAATGTTACATGAAGAGTATTTAACGCAAGATATCGAAAATAATTTTATCCATTTCTGAATTTTTATTGCTCTGTATTTTATACAATATCTTTAAATATTTTTCAGAAATATTGAAGCTTGCGTCTTAGATCAATTGATGATTTAATGTATTTATATTACTTTTGTCAAAATAATATATAATAATTTAGCAACCAAAAAAGCTGAAATTTTATTAATTTGCTTACAATTTTTCTCTGTGCCAATTCATCAATGTCAAATACATTATATTATGTTACTTTTTACTGACAGAATTAATTCCTAGTGTAGGCAATTCTTCTTTGTAATCAAGAGTATATCTTTTGAAAACAAGAGATAATTAAGAAATGTTGACTTCAAAATAAATGTTTGTCTTACAGAAATGGCCAGCCCCAAAAGAATAGCCATAATAGGTGCTGGTCCTAGTGGATTAACAGCCATAAAATGCTGCAAAGAAGAAGGTTTCATTCCAGTCTGTTATGAAAGAAATAATGACCCTGGTGGATTATGGAGGTATCACGATGAAGATATTGAAGGAGTTGCTTCTGTAATGAAAACAACTATCATCAACACGAGTAAAGAAATGAGTTCTTTTAGTGATTTTCCTCCCCCAAAAGAGTTCCCTAATTTCATGCACAACAGCAAAATGTTGGAGTATTTTCTGTTGTATGCTGAAAATTTTAATCTTTTGAGACACATCAGGTAACTTGTTCAATAAACCATAATTTGAAGATCTAATAATCAACAATAGTTCGTTTATTTAATGTCTGTGTGTTTTAAATACACACCCACATATAATAAAAATAATACTTGTGCAATATATTTATGATCACTATTTTCATATTATAAAATAGAAAATTGTATAAAAGTATTCTTTCTTAATATTATTGCTATATATAATTTTAGAAAATTTCAATATTATTAGTTCATTATTTGTGCAGAGTGAAAAAAATGCACTTATCAATTTTGCTACTAATAGACCTATATTTCTCAAGCTTTGAACTTAAATTTAGATCTGGCAGAATCTAACAATAACTGGTTTATTGCTCTTTGATTTCATCATGATATAAGTATTTCAGTATGCAATTTTTTAAGCTCATAACCTATTTATTAAGAATGGATTCAAAATTTCTGTCCATTGTATTTCACAGAACTTCATTCAGTAATTTAAACAGAAATGTGGAAGATCAACTAGACATAAATGGGGTTAAAGCTCACTATTTTTTAAAGCAATTTTCAGTACGACACGCTACTTTTGTCTCTCAGCCAGAATGTATTATACACACATAGATTATGTTAAGTTGTATTTTATTTTAAAAAGTGTTTAAATAAAAAAGGCTAAATAAAGTGAGTTATATAATACAAATTACACAGTTTGAGAGAAGCATTGTTTTTTTAATAAAATATAATTTATCTTATTTAACCAAATGTATTAATGCAATCATTGCCTGCTAAGTCATTGATTGATGCATGAATGATATATTTCGTTGATGATAAGTAGAATACTTCAACTTATCATCATAAATATAACCTTGACGTATTAGATACGATAAAATTAGATGGCTTAGGTGACCTTACAAAATGTATGCATTTTCACAGACTTCTTAACACATTTATGTTATGCACTAGCATAAATTCTTATTTTAACTATCTTTTACTTAGGATTTGACACTCTTTATTTTTAGCTTATTTTAGCTATTTTTATCAGCTTTAAGCAAAATAAGCATTGAAACATGAGATCAATCATTTAATAGACCTAGGTAATAACTTAAAATTCTTTGTTAGCTGTATAAATAATAACACAAATACAGAAGGTCGTTCGCACATTATATAGAAACGATTTCGATAGTTAATTTTTATCAATAAATACCGTATTTTATGTGGAAATTTGCTTCTATCTGATAGCTATGATTCTTGACAATAGCTATAGCTTAAATTTTTCATGAAAACTGTCATGCTAGTTTTATTCCATTCCTCTTGAATAGTTTTCCAAAGTCCGTTCAGTGTTCTTGGATGCCGTTTTCCTAAGCCTCGTTTTAATACACCGAAAGCATTAAAGTCCATTACAGAAGCGTAGGATGATTTTACACATACTTCATCACTTTATTCCTGTTTCTGATTCTTTCTTTGCTAATTAAGCGGCAGAGAGTTAACTCAGACTTGTGACTAGAGGCTTTGTCAATAAGAAGCTCAACTTTTTCAATGTACTTTCCATGTAAGGATGGAATTTCTTCAAAAATTGGTTCTAAAATATTTTAATGACGGTAGAGTGAATTCAAATTTTGGCTTTAGATGAGACTTTTTTGATTTTTAATTGACCGTTGTTAGAAAATCCTACAGTTATCATGAATCCAATTGGGAAATTTACTGTACCCTGAAGAACCGTTTCGTACAGTCATTACCGTCAGCTGAGCAATAGAAAATTGAACTTCTTTTATTACATTTTGCCCATACCTCATCGAGTGTTACCACAAATTTCAATTTTTAAACAGCTAGGTATTTTTTGCATAATTTTCAACAATTTGCTTTTCTTTCAGCAATATGTTTAAAAAAAAGGAGATGAACTTTTGGGTTAAACATCTGTTTTAACTTTAAATCCTTATGAATGATTTTAATTATAGTTCTGGAAGACATTCCTAGTTTCGATGCAATGGATTTTTCAGTCGATGGATTTTTTTTAAGGATCAGAGACTTCATTTTCTTGATAGTTGCCTGCGTTTGAGCAGTCTTAGGATGAAGTTTCGTAGTCAAGTTTTTATTTTTACTTTCTGCTGGACTTTTTCCCTTTCATATTTAATATATTATAAATACCTTTGATGGTAAAACAATAACTGAGATTTTTACACCGCTTTTTAATTTGTTGATACGAATATTTCTTCTTGGAAAACGTAATTATGTAACCTTCGAGCCATATATCCTTTTTTGGAGCCAGTTTTGAAATAATTTTTTTTTATTTTACATTACAATCAAAATAAAACGTCAATAGACGATTATTCTGAAGTTTCCAAAGTTTTATGTCAAAATTCGAACGAGAAAATGAATTACAAAATTATTTCCGTAAAGTGTGAACGACCTTCTGTACGCATTATTTGTAAAGGAATGAGGTTTCAAAAAAGTAAAAAATGTTTAAAATATAACCAGGTGCAGGGACAAGGTTCACATTAATATATATATATATGTGTGGGTGTGTAATTGTGTATGTATGTGTTATTTAACTGTATTGAAAGAGAATACTTATATTTTATGTTGTTTACTTCCTATTTTAATAAATATGTTCAAAAAATACATAATATATGTAAAAATTTTGAGATTCTTTTATTTAGATGAAAGAATAGTGTTATATTTCAAGTTGTTTACTTTTACGTAAATAAAAATCTTCAAATGTTGCAAAATTAATATGTAATAATACTCTAAGTATACATTCTTAACGTCTATTCCCTAACTCTGTATGTACTGTCACACGTTTCAAATATTTCCTACCGTGTGTCACTCTAAATTATATTCGTAGATTGATTTGGCACGCCACAGCTACAAGGCTGCCGACCTTTGACCTACGAGTATAACATAAAAAGAAATGTACCAAGAAGGAATTAACGAATAGGTCGAAAATCAGTTGATATAATGTACATATACTGTTAACTAAACACTAACAATATCCTAGAAATTTAATTTTTTATTCAGGAAGTACAGAAATAACAGAAAAAAAGTATTCTTCGGCTTAACCTCCGGTCTTGATGCAAGCTGTTATCTGGTCCTCACAGACTTGGTGAATGTCCTCTTACGAGAATCCTTGTAACACACGTAACGATTAACGAGTTACATCGGTATGATCCAGGGACGATCGGAGATGCCCTCTCATCAGAGCACAAACATGCTTTTTTGGGGGGCGAGAGAGTGAAATATGACAATCATACCAACCAGGGAAGTGTTGCACAGATATGAAAACTAGCTTTAAAAAGGTATGCCGTGTATGGTGAGACATTATCTTGTTGAAATGTGAGCTCAATGGTCTATGAAAAGTAAGGACAATACTACGAGGCGAAGAATCTCGTAGACGTACAATTATGCTGTAACTGTGTCATGGTTGACTACCTAAAAGACCTGGCTATCAAAACCTTGCTTTTTGTGAAAATTAAAAGAAAATTATTTTCGCCTTTACTCTATCCTTGCTTTCATCTCTAAAAGTGTAGTAAATATAGCAAACATGTTGTGTGAGCACCCTTCTGAATTGTCAATATTTTCCATAAAATGTAGTATTTCAGTTAAGTACAACATTTATTTCATATAATTTATGTTTTATGTATTTTTGCTGATCTGTAGATACCACTTAGAAGTGATCAAAGTAGAACCGACCAAAGATTTTGAAACTACTGGAAGATGGACAGTAACGGTGAAAAGCACTCAGACAGAAGCAACGTCAAAAGAAGAATTCGACGGTATTATGGTGTGTATTGGACATCACGTTTTTCCTAACATCCCTACGTTCCCCGACCAATACAAGTTTAAAGGCACCATAATTCATTCTCACAGTATCAAAAATTGTGAAAGATTTGAAGGGCAGAAAGTTGTCGTGGTTGGAATAGGAAATTCTGGAGTCGATGCTGCTGTTGACTGCACTTTCGTTGCCAAACAGGCAAGTAACGCAGTTTTCTGTCTATTTATAAATCAAACTTCTCACCCTTTTTATATATATTTTAGGTCTGCTGTCATTTACCATAATATTAAAAATAAAATATAATCCTGATCTATTTTTATTCTTTTAATCAGTTAATTTAAGTTCTTCAAAAGAGCACTTTTTATTGTTTATAAAAACAGGAAAACAAAAATACAACATGTAACTGAATCTTTAATTGCTTAACCTTTATTATAATTTTAAAAATGGTAACGTAAACTTTAACTTTAGCTTTCAAATAAGTTTTCAATTTTTTTCGATAAATAACGGTAACCCAGTGGTCATAGTCACGAACTAGTGGCCAGCTTTATCGAGCCACGAGTTTAAATCATGATGTCACTGAAGACTCGCAGTGTAAAGTGGCTGATGCATGTTAAATCTGTAGCGGCTTAAATTCCTCGGATTTCCATTGTGAGGAAATTAGGAGAGAGAGGTACTGGCAGAGTTGTTGTCCTCGTTACTTGACTGAAATTTAGTATTATGAGGTCTGCCGCCAATAGCTCTCGCGTTGCTTTAAATGCGACGTTAAAAATCTCACTCACTCGGTAAATACTGACTTAGTTGAGCATGCGAAAATGAATTAGTTATGATGAAATTCGTCATAATTAAACTTAAAATAAAGCTAAGTCGCACGCAATTTTCAATAAATTATTTAGTACAGATAGCTGTTTATTAATTTGTTTTTAGTAATGTTTGATATTTAGATAAAATCCTTGTTTATTAAATACAATGTGTCAAGATTACAGTATGTGTCCCTTTAGAATGTGCACAGTAACATATGGATTAAAAAACATCTCAGAGAACATCATAAGAGAGAGACACATCAGGTTTTATTTTAAGTATGAGCAGAAGAAATGTATTTAAGAAAAGAGGATATATACATTAAGAGGAGGTATATATATTAAGGAAGGTGGTATATATTAAGCATTATATTTCAAATTTAATTTAATATAAGTGTGTGTGTCACTAGATGTCACTTATATCAGAGAACCATTAAACTAAAATTTACAATTATAAATCCATTTATGTCATTTAAGTAATATATTAATCAGAATTCCCTCCCTTACGCAACTATATTCCATTTTGTTTTGCCTTATTTCAAGATAAGTGTTCTTTTTACTAAGTAGAGTGTTTAAGTATGTACTTTGGTTTATTTTTTATGGGTTATTTTGTTTAATTTTGACTACCTAGAGACCTAATAAAATCAGATTAATGAGGTTATATGTATAATATTATAAATATATAATATATTATTTATACATATATATAATGACATTTTTCATTTATCTTAGATTCTATATTTTCATAATTTCAGGTTTACTTGAGCACCAGAAGAGGATCTTGGATAATGGGGCGTGTTGGAGATAATGGAAAGCCTTACGATTTAGATTTTGCTACCCGCAAAAATCAGTTCGTTGGAAAGTTTATGTCGTACGATAAGAAATGTAAATTAATGGAAGAAAAGCTCAACATGAAATTCGATCATGCTGCTTACAACCTGAAGCCCAAACACCGAATGTTTAGTGCGCATCCAACAATGAACGATTCTTTGCCGAACTGCATTCTAAGCGGCAGAGTGATTGTGAAAGGTGATATAGAAAGATTTGAAGAAAACGGAGTAGTATTTGCTGGAGAAAAAACAGTTACTAAAGTTGATGCTGTAATATTAGCCACAGGATATGAAATAAAGTTTCCTTTTTTGGACAACACAGTTATATCAATTAAAAATAATCGTGTTCATCTTTACAAGTATGCCATTCCTCCTAATCTGAAGCAACCCACTTTGGCATTTGTAGGTTTAATACAACCTTTAGGACCAATATTTCCAGTCGCGGAAATGCAGTGCCGATGGTTTACACAAATAATGGCTGGAAAATTGAAGCTACCTAGTGAAAAAGTAATGGAAAAAGAAATTGAGTACAAAAATAAAGCCAACGCGAAAAGATACGTTAACACTACGAGACATACTATTCAAGTTGATTGGATACCATTTATGGATGAACTTGCTGAAATGTTTGGAGCAAAGCCAAATTTGTTTAAATTATCAATAACCGATCCTGTATTATTTTGGTACTGTTTTAAAGGGCCTTGTTTGCCATACCAATATAGGCTTCGGGGGCCTCACTCGTGGCCTGGTGCAAGGGAAGCAATTTTAACTTGTGAAAATAGAGTATATGCTCCTTTAAATTCCAGTGGCAAAAAGCCATGTGAAGAAAAAGATAAGTTAATAACCGGAAAAAGCCTTTTCTTTGTTCTAACTGTAAGTGCAATAAGTATAATGTATGGCAGAAAGTATTTGGAAAATCGTTTTAACTTTAATTGTTTAAGCTTTTAAAACCATTTTTTATTGAAGTCAGCTTGAAATTGTGTCTGTAGAAAATATTACTAATTGGTTTTTACATCATTGATAAAGTATTATAAAAACAATAATAAATTTACTTAAAGAGAGATATTCGTTATGTGTGGCTTCTAGTTTCATTTGTCTGCTATGCGTAAATGAGGTTTGAGATATTTGTGTTTTTTAAAAAGAATATCTAGAAAATTTTTTGTAAGATATTCTTCTAAGAGATGCCAATGTTTTTATCTCTGGGATCAAGAAGTAATTTACAGAAAAAACACTTCCTATTTGTATAAAAAATTTCTTGTAATGTGTTATAAAATCAAAATAAACAGATAAATAATATTCTTAAAACTGAATGGTATGCATTTAAATATTTGCTTAAGAATAGTTCTTCTCTCAAACGATTAACTTTTCAGTTTTTATTTTTAAATTAAATTTTTAAAAGTTTTTAAAAGCTTCTATCATAATTTATGTTAATTTGGATTTTTAATAATTTCTAGGAAATTTACAGCTTTATGTTTCAATATTTTATAGATATACATAAATGAATGGAATCCACTTTAAATTATCTAGTTGTGAATTAGCTCTTCTTTTTAAGCAACATTGAGGTAGTTGGTTTCCTTATTGAAGAAATAGTAAAATGAGTTTAATCAACTGAAAATAATACAGTTTAGATTTTTTATTATTTTTATGAAAATCTATTTATGTAAATAGTTTTATCGAATAATTAACTCGTAAAAACATTTTTTTAACGAAAGGATTTGCGAGTGTTTCGTTTTAATATATTTACATAAAAATTTTAAATTGGGAGAAAACCTAATTCTTGAGTGCACCTTTTTTTTATTATAGACTATATACCCAAATTTTGTGGCAATCAGCTCACTCGTTGCACCAGTTAGAAGCTGTTTTTCGGAGATGTTTAGTTTTAACCACCCTGTATATCATGAAACATAAAATTATTGATGAAAACAAATGAAACAAGGCCAAAATCTGCTGATTAATGTAAGAAATATGCAATAACTGAATACGATGAATGCGTACTATTAACTTAAATGCCATATTACATTCCAGTTTTTAATATCAATGAAGATGTAAGACATATTTGGATTTTAAATAGTATTCCTTAAGTGTAATGTGTGATGTAGACTCATGAAACCCCATTGTAAAATTAGTAGATTTTTTTTTAATTATGATTATAGCAAGTAAAAAAGTTATCTCAAAAACAATATGACAAAAAGTATTTATAGAATTTATGAAAGCTTCACGAAAATGAATATATTTATTTTTTAAGAACTTTTGAGATTATATGAGGATCACGTGAATACAAATAAATGTGGATAAATCACACAAAATGAAAAATATTTTTTAACGTCATAAACATGGATGTCGTTATGTTTACGTGGAAAACTATTATTTGAATTAATTATCTTTGTTTTGTTAAAAAGTGACTATTTCTTTCCCTCTTTTAAGCAAAACAATAACAAAAGCACCTACATTACAGCAAGGGAAAAGGACACTTCCTTATTTTATACTGAAGAACGATTGATACATATTAAATCTGTCGAAAATCAGTCTTTACGTCAGAGTTTCTCAAACTGTGAAGAGTGTCTCCTTAACTCTACGATGGAGGCACCAGCATGTTGAAAAGTCGAAAACAAAAGATTACTTAAAAAAATATTAATTTACTTAAAGTAAACAAACAAAAAATACTTTCTGACTTAATAAAAAAATAAAATTAACATTTACACTGATATAATACATTTATAAATGAATCAGTACTGCAAAATGTATTTTATAATTAATTTAACTAAACTAAGTTAAGAACACAAGTTTAATAATTGCCAGGGATTCCATGGGCTGATCAATATAAAATATAAAAATTACATATATTATAAATAATCCCTTAACTTCCGATTAAAAGTTACATGATTCGCTCCTCAATTTCTCCGTTTTCCACGTAGGTGCACGTATATATGTATTGGGGGAGGGAGAAAAGGAAAAAAAAAGAAATCCTTTGATAAAATTAATTCCTTCGCGCGCGCGCGAACACTATCAAGGATCCTTTTATTGCATTCCAAAGTCTTCGGAATAATTTTATGGGCAGCAGTGCACAGAAATGATCGTACTTCAGAAAGACGTCTATATGCGTCCGGGGCAACGCACCTGTAGAGCGAGACGTATATATACGCGAGTGACACTTAAGAGGTTAAAGTCGTATTGTAGCTTTAGCGTCTAAGTATAGTATTATTGTATTCAATGCATTGTTATTTGTATGGAGGGAGGGGGCGATGAAAATTATGGTTGAATATTGGGTCGCAAATATTGAAAGTTTGAGAAACAGTGGCAGCGTTTCTCAAACTGTGGGGTGTGCCTACCTGGGGGGGCGTGAAAACCCTACGTGGGGGTGCGAGTATATCCAAAAATTGAAAATAAAATATTTATAGTAATTATCAATTTACTGAAAGGAGGCAAAACAAAATACATTCTGACATAATAAAAAACTAAAACACAGATTCACACTGATATAAGATACTTATAAATGTGTATTAAACGGCAAAAAGTATTTAATAAATAATTTATCAAAAATAAATTAAAAACAAGTTTAGTAATTACTAGCGACTTCCATGGAATTGTCATTTACAAAATTATTACAAAACATAATACTTATCTTAATACTCTGTACAGTTTATTTTGAAGTCGTATTATTGCCTTAGCGTCGGAGTACATTATTACTGCATTCAATGCATATAGTTGTTGTATGTGGGGGCACGATGAAAATTTGTCGGAAAATTGGGTCGCAAATATTGAAAGTTTGAGAAGCACTGTACTAGAAAGTTTAATTAAGTCAGAAGTAATTAAAGATAAATTACTTCGCCTCAGAAAATTTTCTCCACAGAAGCATTTTTTATTTCTGTTCTGACGATAACATACTAGAAAAACAAAATTTTAATTGTTATATATCTTGTACTGAAAGAGGCTAATCGTGTTCGAATAAAACAGGACAGTTTCTTACTCTTTCTATGTTTCTCTTTCTCTCTCTCCTTTTCCTCCAAGGTTTGTGTGATTTATTATACAGCCGAAGAGATACATTTTCAATGTACTTAGCTTCCTTTGTAGCATTGAAATGCTTTAATCTCTCTAGCTCATACTACACAAATATTCTCATAAACATATTATTTACTTTAAACGCTAACTGGTATTATTACATTGCATTAATTTGGCCGTGGTAGCATAGTGGTCAAGGCCACGAACTCGCCTTCAAGCCTGGTGCCACTGAAATCCCGCTGTGTAGAGGGGCCGATGTAGAATCTCAATGTCCTCCCATTGGTGTGGTATAGTAGTTAGGAGAGTGGTATTCCAGCTCATGTGTCGTCCACGTCATTTGACCGAGGTTTAGAGTTACGAGGTCCGTCACCAATAGCCCTCGTGTTGCTTAATAGTTGTTGTTGTTGTTTATGCCACCTGATCGACAGTATCATCAGATCAAGGTCCACGAAATTCATCGCGGCGAAGGGCTAGAATTTTACGCCTGTCGTTTTAGCCTAAGCTTGGAGCCCCCCAAGAGGGTGACAGTGTGATTTTGCTCACGCAACACGATAGATGGCGACACCGTTCGGACCCACAGATTTCACGAGCACGTTCTCCGATTTGTACTTGGCGGGCATTTGGTGGCATCGGGCATCGAACGCAGGCCTTCCGGTCTGGGGTCCGATGCTCTAACCACAAGGCTACCCACGGCCCCTGCTTAATAGAGCTACGATAATATAATTCTCACTCACTCACATTACAATAGTATAATATTTTCAAATGCCAATGGTAGACACCCCAGTTATAAAGAATTAAGCTTCTGAGTTTCGTGATTGATTAAATTTTGATTCTTTATAAGATTTCTGTATAGCAAATTGGGAGCGGTTCCATCTTAAATAATTCTAGACTTCACATTAGTCAATTGAAGAAGTGCAAAAAAAAAATCCTTTGAAATACTCAAGAAAAAGTTTTGAAATGTAATTTTATTTTCAAAACCAAGAAAATTTCCGGATAAAAACTTAAAAAAGCTAAAATTACTAATCAGCTTAAACATAGTATTGTCTTTATATCCTTAATTTTTAAATAAGTTTTATTTTATGTTTTCACTAAATCATTGGTCAAATCAAAGCACTTTGAAAAAAAACTGTGGTGTAATACTACAAATAAAAAAATAAGATCACAAAATACGTTACTTATTCACAATATATAAAAACATATTGCTGCACTATGCCTACAAGGTGTGGCGTTAATAGCTAAGAAGTAAGCTTGCGACAAACTCCAGTGACATATAGCTATTTAGCGTGGAGCCTTCTCTTTTGAATGCAGTGCCTCTTGTTTCTGAAAACAAATCCGTATAGCTGTAGCCAGTGTTCGCATTCGAGTTTTTTTTTTTTTTTTTTGCCGAAAAAATAAGTTTAACAATAGAGCAATGAATTGTTGAAATATTTCACGTAAAACTTGGAAAAACAGCTACTGAAACTTATAATTGACTGAAAGAAATGCATGGCAGCGAAGGCTTATCGTGTACACGTGTTTTTGAGTAGTTTAAGCGTTTTCAAAATGACCGAGAAGATGTTGAAGATGCTATATGTCCCGATCGTCCTCCCACATAACAAACGAATGACAATATCGAAGAAATCGGTAACCTCGCTCGATCTGACCTTCGGCTAAGTATTCGTGCAATTGTTGAGACTGAAGGGATTGACAAAGAATCCGTAGAACAAAATTTGCATAACAAAGATGGCATGCAAAAAGTGTGCGTCAAAATGGTGCCTAAAATCCTCACGTTTGAACAACAAGAGGCTCGCAAAAATGTCTTATTGAAACTTAAACCTTAAACTTATTGAAAAGGATAATAACTTGAGAAGAATTGTGTTTTTTTACTTATGATCCTGAACCGAAGCGCCAATCCATGCACTCTGGAAGAGTTTTATCTTCGCCAAGAGTTTTGCTCGAATCAGCAAATCAAAATTCAAAGTAATGATGATTCTTTTTTTCAATATTCATGGGAGTGAGTACTTTTACTGCGTTCCTGAAGGTCAAACTATTAATTTATTTTATTACCTTCATGTTCTTGTAAAATTTCGTGTAAGGAATAAGGAAGAAACTACTCGAATTGTGGAATGTTTGCCACCCCGAAGTCAAAGGTTCTCCACCAAGAAAATGATCCGGCTCATTCCACCTTGTCTGACAAGGCGTTTCTAGCCAAGTACAGCATCCCAGTGTTATACCATCCGTTTTATTCGTCTTGCGCCATGAGAGCTCTATCTGTTTCCTAAAATGAAATCTGTAATAAAAAGAACAAGATTTGAGTCCGTTGAAGTTGTAAAAGAAAAAGGGGCATGCGTCCCAAAGAAGAAGACACAAGAACATTTCTTTCACTGTTTCGAACAATAGGAGATTCACATGGAGTGCTGTAGGGATTGAGGATTGAGTATATTGAAAGTGATAATGATTCAATATGTATGGAATCAAAATAAAGTGTTTTATAGCATCAATATCATTATTTAATAGCCCCACCTTGTATTTTACATGTGAAGTGATAAATTACACGAAAAAACGTGCAAACACACAACACGCGCAGAGAGCAAAAGACACAAAGATATCAAAAGAATTTCAGAAATATCAGAAATTTTTTAGATTAATGTAGATGAATAATACAGATATTTTATAGGTTTCAAAAGACATTGCTCAGAAAATATAGACAGTTAAACAATATCTTGGTACATTGAAACTTAGATAAAACTTTCAGCGCGAATATTTTATCACTTGATAGAAAAAGAAAAAAAAAACATAAAAAAGTTGCACTCTCTCTCTCTCTTTCTCAAACTGAAAATATATTATATCAGAATGTATGAATTATAAAATGTGTGTGTGTGTGAATAAGAAGTATCCTTACATATATTAACGAATCTTGTCTAAACGAATAAGAAGTACTTTACTGATAAATTAATAAAGCAATTCATCTATCAATATTCGTTTTGATATACATTTCACATATAAATGTTAACTGATGAAACAGTGGGAATAACTCTCGAAATTTTAAAAAAATCATCTATAGATATTCCTTTCTAATATTATTTTGAATTAATTTTAATTTCTCACTCACAAGTACAAAATAGTGTTGCTTGTGTAGTTTTTCTCTTATTAATGGAGCAATCCCATCATTACCCGATGTAGTTCTAGAACAAAGGTCGCCGAAATGGTGGTCCGCGAGAGAATTTTGCTGGTCCCCAGAAAAATGTGGTATCCTTGGTAATGACCCCCAGAAAATGTGGTTAAAGTAAATACCCTTTTCTTAGTGAACAGGTGATGGAAATTCTGATTCAATTCTCCACAACTTATTTAAGTGAAAAGGCCATCAAAACACGGTACCAATCTCAGTTTGAAATAAATGTCTTGCAGTAACAACACTGGGGATCGAAATATCCATAATCTTATTTCAAGTAAGCAGGAACATCCATCACACTAGCAGTGTATAACGCTAAGAGTTTGATATACTTAAACCATTTTTTAATTGTTTTGTTTACAGCTTTTTTTATATATTTTTTAAATTTTATTATGGTTTATTTTAATATTTTCAATTAATAAACTAGGTACATTTTATGAGTTTTTAGATCATAGTTTGTTTTTTATAAATATATTTAAATCCTATCTGCAGGATTTAAATTATGAAATTACTGATCCGTGAGGTCAAAAAGATTGGTGACCACTGTTTTAGAATACAATCAGCCATATCATGTTTCCATAGCTGACCCTGGAGTCTCAGAGCTCACAGACTTTCTATGAAAGCATCTACTTGCAAGAGAAAATGCTGATTCTCAGTTTTATCCAAAGAATAAAATATTACAATGTGATTCTCTTTCGAATTCCTCTCTACGAGAATTTATTGGTATGCCAGAAGGTTGAATAAGCAGTAACAGGAGAAAAAAGGAGTCAAAATACACACAGTTGCGAAATTTGTAATAAAACACACAGTAGGAACTGAAATATTTTGTGTGTGTGAGTGTCAAATATTTAAAATTGAGATATATGACTCGTTTTTGCTCAGCTAATATTAATTGCTCAGTGTGTGGTGGCAAACATTTGTTTATTTGTTTGTTTGAAACTTTCATAGCATAGATAAAATTAAATTCAAAGCCAGATGGACAGAAAAGAGGGCTCATCTGTAAACAATTCACATTCTTCTCGAATTCTATTGCAAGCGTTCATAGAATGTATTCAAAATCAAAATACTGAAAATTTATCAGGTATTTTTAGTTAACATAACTTCAAGTTTAAGTTATTTACGATAGCACGCTACATCCGCAAGGAAAAGTGAAGCTATCAGTGAAGAACAAATATCCATAGATGGTTCAGAGATAATGAAAAAAAATTCAGAATTGTGTGTAGTTCACCTCAGTAATTTGGTAATAGTTTACGCCGCTATTTTCATGTGCATGATCCGAAAACGACTTTTTCTGATGTCTTAAAATTAGAATCAATTCTATTTAGAAGGAAATTAAGAAAAGATAAATATGCCTAACCGATAAGTGTGAAGTGTGTAAAATGTAACTTTTCAACACTCGTCAAATGAAATTCACCAGCTGATTGGGGCTGATGGGACAGATAAGTTATTCAACAGGCAAATTTTTTTTTTTTAAATTGTAATCAGGTTTAGTGTTATTCTAAGCTCTTCTGTAGGATGGATATCAATAGAAAAGAAAATGACAAAATTGAAACTAAAAAAATCAAATCTATTTTGTTCCGTCTCTCCGCGTGCATACAACGTTATACACATTTTACTAGCTTTAGTGCAGTTTATGAACGCGCGTTGTATTTTTATGTATATATATATCTATGTTTCTTTTATAAACAAATAAATCCTACTCAAAAAATTTGTATAACGTTGTTTTTCATTGTACCTACTGTTGTTGTTTCTATTGCATTATTCTTTTAAAACCAATGTCTTATAAGTTAACTTAATCCGTTAGTAAAATACATTAGTTCAAATGGTGAAGTATTTTTGGAAACAATTGCATAAACAAAACATGAATAATAAAGGTATTTAATTGCTTTATATAGAAAACAATTACTTATAAATTACTTTAATGAAGATTTTGACGATGTTAATGGACGACAAAACTTGATTCACACAATTAAATACGAAGTGATAAGTAACCTAGTTTAACTTAAACAAACACACATCGATTTTTATTTGAAATCGAGTTAAAAAAAATCCTTAAATTAATACTTAATCTCTACTTGAAAACATGTTATGGAGAAATAGAAGTTGTCATTATATAAGGTGAATCGAATCTCAGAACTAAATATAACTAAAGTTTGAAAAGATTTTACTTTAAAGAAAAAATAAAATTCAGGTGTGAATTTTAAAATTCACTAAACAAGGACTGAAAATAATTTGATAAATTTGTTAACATAAGCATTAGAGTTTCCTGCTATTAAAATTATTATTTTTCTTTTACTATGAAGCAACTTATCTTACTTTGTGGTTTGTAACGAAATATCATTTCGTTCCAGATCATAGATCAAGATAGTTTAGTAACACTGCTCTGGGGCTTTTACATAGGCCATTCACCTTGCGGCATTCGGACAACACTCGCGTTTAGATATTTCGAAGCCAATGGAGGTTAAAATGTTTTTCACAACTGCTCGGATTTCAGTTATACACGATTTAATTCATAAAGAACATTTCGAAACAGAGTCAGATTCCTCCAAGGTAATCTGAATGATATTTCTCTGCCATCTTAAATTTTACTTATTTCTTTAAAAAAATACGATTCAAATAAACGTCGCCATTGAATTCGAATTAAATTCAATTTATTTCATATACAAATTAAGTGGGGTATGATAGTTCTCGGGCTTTTGTCTAGCTTAAAAGTAACGCAAAAATTAAATGCCATTCATTTTATAAACGTTTGTAGAATTTTTTGTTGAATACACAAATTGCATTTTGCATTGAATAAGAAAATAATCCTTATCACTTAATTTCTTCTATTATCTCACAAGAAAAAAATTCTGTTTACTTAATTTCTAAACAGTATAAGAAATAGCATGTCACTCAATATTTGAAACTTTTAGTATCTTACATTCTATTTGACATAAAATTTCGTAGAAAGCAAGTATCAATCAATTACAAAATCCTTCAAATTTCCATAGTTAAATTTTTTAAAATGTATGTATATCAACTATAAATTAACTGAAACACTTATCACGGAATTTCTTTCGGGAAGCATTGAAAAATAAAAATAGAAAATAACTTCTGGCAGAAATTGCTGATGCTATGAGTTCAAAACAAATATAAAGAGCTATTTTTTAATGCATCTCGTGACATTAAAAATGCACAACAATAGAAAATGAAGAAAATCGTCAGATAGAAGGGACAACAACAAACAATGAGTAATGTCTATTTCAGTATGGTATAGCTTCCTTCCTCAGTGGCTCAGCTCGACTGCCCTACGGTATAGCTATGGTCACTAAATTGGAACACGGATACCCCAACGAAGTGCAGAGTGATTCATGGGGATACTTCAAAGAAGTAGGCTCACGATTTTTGCGTGTGCATGATCATGTATCTAGTAAGTTGGTGGTTCTCCTATTGGTTGTTAAGTCTTGCTTCACTAGCGTCTGAAGAACAAAACATAAATTGTTGAGCTGACATCAAAGATAGTAGTTACCAATGAATCTCATACTACATACGTATTATGTTATGGCAGTGATCTTCAAACTGTGTTCCATGGAACTCTGGGTTTCCACGAACCACAATAAAAAATCTAAATAAAAATTAGAAATGAGTATGCAAAATTGGATCTCGTTCTCTATTAAATTTATGTAACTAATAGTTTCTTAAGCTCACCCCACTCATTAAAACTGAAAATTTTATTTACACAAAATATAACTTTTGTTTGTAACAGTTTTTAATTGTAATATAATAAAAGAATATTACAACGTTTTTTTTTATCTGTGCTACCTACTAGATTGTGAATGTTCGATAGTCTTCTATTCCAGGTTCCACGGAATAATTTTGCGCTTTTTAGTGCAATGCTTTGCACAACTAAATAGTTTTCTAATTTAAAATGCACCTTTTTATATTTATGGGAGAAACACCTATAATGAAGGAGACGAAACAACTTATTGACATATCAACGCTAAAATATAAATTAAGCAAGAACAGATTTTTCACTCACAGATATAAACATTTTTAATCCCATTCCGATCAACGAATTTAAGTAAGAAATATTTCTCAACGTGAGTGGCTACAAAAATATAATATAAAAACAAATTAAATGCAAAATAAGAAATATGACTGAAGATAATTTCAATAGGCCTAGACTTCAACCAAAATCCGAGTACACACACATATCCCAGTTACTAAATGAAATACATGGGTAGGTGACACTTGGATCACTAAATGTGTGTGTGAGTAAATTACATTATATTATGTTAAAAAATTTTAATAAAAGATATAGTGTTCTTAAAATTGTCTTTCCATAAAGTACCTATAGCATTTTGATCTACACAATGATTATAATTAAAGTTAAAGATTCAAAATGGTATACAAAAGAACCACTAATCAGAAGGATGTCAAATTTGAACTGAATATTATTGAAGAAGGGGGACACAGCGTATGGCATGAAAAAAGAGTAATTCCAAATTTTAGCAACAGATGGCGCTGTAAGCATAATTTAAAAAGGTTACATTAGAAATGTCAGTGAATCGTAAAACAACAGCTAAGGTGTAAGTTACACGTGAAAACAACTGTGCTGGTCAGTGTGCATGACTGTTCAGGTGTGATACTGTTAGCTACGTAAGCCATGGAAAGGCAAGGCCAAAAACCATAATAAAAAGCGTCCATCAAATCGGTTTTAAAATTTCGCGAGACTGGCGTAAAACATGTTCAATATGCTATCCATCGTTGTCTGCAGCATGTTCCAGAATTGATCGAAGTGTTTCTGGGGTCATGTGCAATCACAGAACTGAACACAATATCTTTCAGGTAGCCTCACATCCAGAAGTCACACGGATTAGGATCAGGTGATTAGGGCGGCCAGGCTGTAGGGAAATGGCGGCTGATATCTCTAGCATTTTCAAAATACCCCTTCAGTCGCTTCTTCACTGGATTCGCAGTGTGCGGAGGAGCACCATTTCGCATAAAAATAATCTCATCCAGACAATCACGCTGTTGAAGATCTGTAATGACGTGGCTGCGCAAAAGATCTTCATAGCGCTGACCAGGGACGGTAGCGGTAACAGGATCAAAAGCACTCGTCTCCTCGAAAAAGATGCCGTAAGCCCTCACCACATGTCACCCTCATTCTCTGTAGCCCATATTCGTCAATTCCATATCCTGCCAGATGGAAATGGGCTTCGTCTGACCACAAACTTTTCCACGGCCATTCATTGTCCACTGCTATGCGAGCAAGAAATTCTGAAGCAAAAGTCGCTCTTGCTGGCAGGTCAGAAGGAAGCAACTCTTTCACATGGCTAATTTTGTATGAATAGCAATGAGGATGTTTCGTAGAATTTTATGCACCGTGCTCACAGGCCTGTCCAGCGCTCGGGCAATTCCTCGAGCCTTGCCCGATTGCAAATCACAACTCGACTCCTGCACTGTTGTAGCCACTTCTTCAACTACCATCGAATTAACTCTTTTCCTTCCTCTACCAAATTGTACATGAAACTGTCTCTTCGAATTTTTGATTAATTTTCGTCAGACTCTGGGCAGTCATAGGATCAACGCCATTTTTCATACCCTTGAGTGTTCGAACTTCTGCAGAGCTATTGGGGTGCAGAGCCATTATTCTTGTAAAAAAAGCTTTCGAAGCAGAGCGCGGTCCTTCAATTAGACAGTCATGGCGAAATTCTCAGACGTGAAATAAAGAAAACTCGTGTACTTGCAGTTTTTATAACAATTGAAATGAGTCGGGTGCATGATAGATATTTTCATTTACATATTCTAACGCTTACAGCGTCATTTGTTGATAAAATTTGGAGCTATTTTTTTTTTCTTATGCAGTACGTTTTTTCCCTTCTTCAATAATATTCCGTTTAAATTTGACGTCATTCTGATCAGTGGTTCTTTTTATAGCGTTTTGAAACTTTAATTTTAATTATAATCACTTTGTACTTTAAGTATTATTTAAAGAAATGTTCTTCTTTGAAAGAGGGGAATGGATTTCCCCGAAAAACACCTTATAGTTCTAAGGGTTCCTTGAGTTGAAAAAGTTTGAAAACTACTGTGTTATGGTATCAAATTCCAGTATCAAATCATAAACTTCAATAAGACAATTTAAAAAAATTAAGCATTCTGAACATGAACACAACAACGCACTACAATTTTTTTGTATGAGCTACGTTTAAAAACATGCAATACTCAACTAGCCATTAAATTATTATTGTTTTGAATGATATACGTTTAAAAATGTATCGTGAGATTTCTATCTTAACAGAAAAAGAAAAAGAGCCACACATCGTTGTTGAAATACTTCTTATTTCTGCTATAATAAAACGTTTGTTAATCTTGCTATAGTAAAAAAAGTCTCAAATAATTCACGGGAAAGAATATGCTGTGAAATTAAAATTCATTTACCTTGTTATCAAATACCATTGATAACCGTATAGAAATTATTGTTGATAACATAAAGAAATAATTTCTAAAGCAAATTAATGTAGAAAATTGCTATAAAATTAGACGAAAGCACATATATCATCAACTTTGGTCAATTAATTAAAAATATGATTAGGAGTAAGTTGAATGTCAAGACAATGAGGACAGGTATTGTTACTTCTTTGGCCATCAGGAGATACTTTCATCCCTTTAAAATGTCTTGTACGTAGTCTATCTATGGTAGTTGTAATTAAGTTCTGGAATGAAGTACTTCTTAACTGGATGGGAGGTGAGTTTACGTCTGGCTATTGGCATCAGCATCGGTAAGGGTATTAAAACTTTCAAATACATACAGGAACCTATACTTACTCAAACCGTCAGTATCATGTTTCGAAAATGATTCGTCACTTCCATTGTCACAGCTGACTTCGGAATTGATGGCAGCGTCGCTATTTTCTCCCACAGAGTCTTCTTCCCTGCCATCCAGTGCATTTGTTATACAATATTTTTTGAAAGAATGTATTATAAAAGAATGTAAAAGAATTTTTAAGACTGTTGTACATTTAATCATAATCATATCATTTAAGCAAAAATCATATTTTGTTTACGCCATCGACGTACATTTGTTTCATCCATGTCAAATTTTTAGTGGCCGTTGCTCTGCTTCCGTTTTTTTCTGCATATAAAATTGCCTCCCTTATCATACTTACATCATAGTGAACTCGTCTTGATGCAATTACCGATATCTTAGTTGTTTAGATGATAAAAAGAAAGAATGTATAAAAAAAAACCCAAAAAGAACACAAAGATGTTTAGGATAGATGGATACTGGAGATAAACTGCGGAATGGGCTAGGTCAGTGATTCCCAAAGTGGACTATATGGACCCCCAGGGGTCTATGACGACCTGCAAGGGGTCCACGGCAGTGAAAAAATATTTTGGGGGTCCATGAGGTGTAAATGGGGGTCTACGACAGCCTTAACCAGATTATTACGTTAACTTTAATAGAAAAACTACAAGGGGTGATCAAATGAAAAGGTACGAAACGACATAAAAATGAAACAGTTAAATATTTGCATATTCCGCCAAGGGAGAATGTAGCGAGACATCTCGGGATGCCATTGGAGACTCTGACTGGGATCGGATCATGCGCGGGTGCCCGCATGCGCAGGAGAGAGCAAAAGCTCTTATAAAAAGCGGCGTCCAAATGATGCGAGCACAGAATTACTCGAGCACAGAAAAAGCATTAACTCCGATGTGTACTGTGAGACACTCCGACGCCTACGCAGGTCCATCAAGAACAAAAGACCGGGGCTGCTCACGGAGGGTGTGGTTCTGCTCCATGATAACGCGCGTCCACACGTCTCCAGAGTCACACAAATGGAACTGGACAAGTTCCAATGGGAGACGTTGGACCATCCGTTCTACAGTCCGGACATGTCACCCTGCGATTTCCATGTGTTTGGTCCACTGAAGAAACACCTGAAAGGAAAGCGCTTCAACTCGGACGACGTACTCAAGGACACTGTGAAGGACTGGGTATGGTCACAGCCACAGGAATTCTGGGAACAAGGAATCCTGCGGCTTGTTCATCAGTGGGATCGTTGTGCTCAGGCCTATGGTGTATATTTTGAATAAAGTCTATATTTGTACCCACCGTGTCGTTTCGTACCTTTTCCTTTGATCACCCCTTGTAATAAAAAAAGAGAAATAAAGTTATTCGTATTAAAATATTTATTACAGTTATATTTTAAATAATATTTATTTGGCTTAGTGAGAAAGATGAAATTGTTTATGCTGAGATGACAGATCGTCATAATTTGGTTCCGTGGATTTTAATTTTGTCTGAGATGCGGTTCCACATCCAATAGTCTGTTCCTTCTTTTCGACATAATGTCTACAAATGCAGAGAAAGCAATTTCACATAGATATGAAGTTAGAAAAGGCAAGGTATTTCAGAACTTTTTCTGTTAAAGCGAGAAACACATGTTTCATTTGTAACCAGAATGATGTTAAAGCACACTTCTTAAATTTATTTCCCAAGAATCGTCGGATGCCAATTCCAACAATTGCTTTCCTTCCACATGCGACAAATCTTCTAGCATGGATGTTGTTTTATGTTAAATGGATAGCTTATATATTCAGTATTTTTGTTTAAATCAGGGAATTTTGTTTAAATCATACCCCCAGGGGTTTACTCAAATGTGGTAGGCGTACCCCCAGGGGTACATCCACTAAACTCTTTCCGTACCCCTGGGGTACACGTACCACATTTAGGTAAACACTGCTGTAAGTCTATAAGATATTTAACTTAGCATGTATCGTAACTTTAAATTACAGTAAAATGAGGATGACGACACTAGAAATTATATATTTTACTACACAAGGTGAGAAATACGAGGTCCAGTTTCATTTTTAATATGCAGCTACCTTCCCCTTAGACCTTACGATGGTTCCTTAGTAGAATTACGAATAATGCACGTGAAATCTATCAAGTTTCAAGGCCCTTACGTTGGAATAGTGTGGAAGTTCGTTGAATGGAGCGTTAGCTCAAGTTCCAACTTTGCCGCTTGAACTTGATATAAAGTTACGAGATCCATCTCTAGTGTGCTTTTAACGTTAAAATCGACCCATATTCACATTTGTTATTCCTTTATTTTAGAGCCAGTGTTTTACTTTGGTGCATAGTAACTGCATTTTAATTGCGGGAGAATGTCTGTGATTTTTGTTACAAATGTAGAATATGAATTTAAACAGAAATAGTGATAAAGTATATAAGTAATGAAATGATGAATATGCATATAAATATACTGTAAACGGCTGATACAGAAGTGATGCAGTTTGATAAAAAATGACTCAAATCCTTTGCTAATAATCCATATAATACATGTGTGAAAAGCAATAAAATTTTATTACTTTTGAAGAAATATGTATATTTTAAATCGTTTAAAAACGGTATCAGCAATGCATTTCTATATGAAAATATTAGTTGCTTCATTTATCATCAATCATCCAAAAAAACATTTTCTTGCGAGAAGCAAATAATGGGAATAACCGGCGAAAGAGATAAAGATTAACCCTTTATCTACTAACGGTACTTGTAAGTACCACTCACATTAAAAATTACACAGAATAACCATTTTTACGAATATTCTGAGGGTATTTAGCAGGAATAATCTTATAATTCCATGATTCCAGGATACACTGCAGCTCTGGTACTATGATGAGTATTTTGGCGGGGAAAACGAATAGTTTTAAAACAAAAATTGCATTTTCAGCTTAAATTTTGATCGGATTGCGAGGATTTTCATTTTAGATACGAAAAATAGTTCATGTCAAAAGGTAAGTATCTTAATTTTCTTGTAAGTTAGGTATTACCTTAGAAAACGATTGTTTTTGAAGTGTTGTAGCGTCATTACTATAATACAATGTAGTTATGCTTTTTTGGCTTTTCTTTTTATAGCTTACCTTACTAATTTAACTTTTTTTATAATTTTAAAGTTTTCAAAAGAACTTTGAACTTTGAATATGAGTTTTTTTGACACACAATTAAATGAAATATCTATTCTTTATTCAAAAATTAGCAATATTTCAATTATTTTTATGTGTAACTGATTTTTAACAATAATAGCAGGTTTCCGAGGTGTTATTGTTATTATTTTCCCTTCTTTTCTTAGAGTGTCTGGAAAAAAAGTTAAGTATTCCAGAGGCCTTGGACTTATTTTAGAGCCTACCTTATGAAAGCAGTGATGCACTAACAGAGGATTATTTAGATGAAGAAGTTCCAGAAACTTATCTGCCGGAACTTTCATTAGATTTTTGAGACGATGACCAAGAAACTGAACACGACTCAAGGTGCAGAAATTCATGTTCAGAAAATTTAATATTTATTACCCCTGGATGCAGTGCTTTAAAAAACATTCAATTGAAACTTCACTCAAAATGTACAACGTGTAATGAATTTTTGTTTATTAATGAAAAGAAAAACTGTTTCTTTGAATATCACCAAATTAAATTTATGTGTAAAACCTGCTTTCAGGTGTAAAAAAAGAAATAAATTTAAAACTTTTTGTAATTTTTAAAAATAAATGTTTTGTTCTGTAGAATATTCGTGTTTTCTGGTTATTTAGCATTTCAGAGTTAAAACTCCGTTAAAAAAGTCATACGGCCATTTTGTATTATGAGATTATTTTAAACTTCCATGTACTGACGGTACTTTAAAGTACCAATTTAATTAATTAGCCGTAATAGATTAAATTTTTCAAAGTTGAGTATTTTATTTATGCATATCCCTTAATTTTCTCAATGAAGTGATTAAAAAATTTTTTTCACGAAAAAAATTGCAGTGTATTATAATGCGGTAGATAAAGAGTTAAAGAAAAACAGTCCTTTCAGTTAAGTCCCAGAATTCACAGGCGAGGCACAACCTTACTCTCTACAACAGGGGTCGGCAACCTATGGCGCGCGTGCCACATGTGGCCCACATTACAATTCTCAGTGGCACTCTACACTATTCTACAAATGTGTCAATTTTTGAGTGGATGGAAGTTAGTTAATTTATAATGGACCTTATTCGGCAAACATCTTTCAAATTATGGACATAACGGAATAACGAAAAATTCTGAAAGATAGCAAGATAAATTTACAGAGATATTTTTTAAATTATTGAATGTCATTTTCGGAGAGATTTGAATGTTTGAAAAGAAAAATATTTTGCATGTGCTCTGCTTTCCGCTTTTGATTCTATATATCTTAAGTAAAACAATATTTCCTCATATGAAGAATATTTCAAATCCGCAAAGGAGTTGTTTAACATAACTGAATGCTCAGAATCGTGCCAAATTGAAAATCACAAATTATATTTTGCGATATGAATGTAGAACAGTGAAAGCACAGGTTCGCAGCAAAATTTTTATTTATTTTTTATTTTACTATAATGAAGGGAATACGTATACTTAAGAGTGCATTTCTTATTTTAATATAAATATGTTTAAAAATACACAATAAATGTACAATTTTAATTATTTTTATTTTTGTGAAAAAAATAGCTGTATTTTATGCTGTTTATTTTTATGTTCAAAAATATCTTCAAGAGATGCAAAATTAATACATAATAAAACTATAAATATATTATTGACCTCTATTCTCAAACTCTGCATGTATTATCGCAGAAATAGAATTGTTTCAAAAAAGTCGTACTGTGTGGCACGCTGAATCATATTGGTAGACTGGTTTGGCACGCCACAGCTAAAATATTACCGACCCCTTCTCTGCAACATGCATCGGCAACCTTACAGCGGTGGTGTGCTAAACCAATCTACCTATATGAGTCAAGGTACCAAATGATTGAAAAAGTTGTTACTCTTGCCAGGCAAATAAATTTAGAAGTGGATAGTGTTTTGGTTCAAGAACTGCTGGTTTTCCACAGTCAGGAGCTGGCAATTAATGAGCTCATTGAAATGCATGAGCAGGATCAAGACATTGGAGAACTTTTTAGAGCCAGTTCAACTAAAATCTGGAATGACGGTTGGAATTTGGCAGAAGGCCTGAGCTTAGCTGAAAAAGGGTTATACATTTTGGCAAATATAGGCTTCAACAATCAGCTTTTCTCCCCCAACGAAACAAGGAATAAAAAGAGTATCAGCATGCCTAGAAGAAATTTTGTAACAGAAAAAAAAATCTTTGAGCCGACAGACTACTTTGTTAGATTTTATGAAACTGTCTACATTAAAATAACTTTGGTTTGCGATTTTGTATTTGTGTTCAGTAAGATTTTATTAAACATTTTTTCCTATATTATTATTTTCTTTCGTCTCCGGCCCCAAATAAGAATAATTTTCACACACACACACACACACACACACACACACACACACACACACACACACACACACACACACACACACACACACACACACACACACACACACACACACACACACACACACACACACACACACACACACACACACACACACACACACACACACACACACACACACACACACACACACACCACACACACACACACACACACACACACACTTACGAAATCTCATACCCCGACTTACGCGGTTATCTCTCAGTCCCCCCTCCCCCATCATATAAGTTTGTGATGTTATTGTAACTTCAATTTGATATTATTGTACTTCAAAATTGAGAGATCCATAATTTAAAGTAATTGTTGCAACACAACGCAGTCTACTTTCTCAATTTCTGTAAACTGAGGTTAGGATAATAAGGAAATATAGTAATTAATTACGAAATTATTTAGAAGTACAACATGATAATACTAATCCTTTAAAGTTAAATTAGATTTAATTTCAAAATTAGAAAATGTTTTAAACTAAAAAGAGATGTTATTTTTATACTACTTTCATTTTTTATTATAAATTTAATACTGTTTATTTCTGTGTATAAGATGATAGTTTTCATAACTTTTTTTTAAAATTAAGGAGGTCGATTAAAATATACGGTTCTGCAAATATTGAAAAATGTGGTATTTTTTAATATTTTCCATTAGACATTTTGTGCAAACGATTTTTATCTTGTAACTTTATGGGTGTTTTAAAATGAAGCTTTTATTCTAAAAACAAGTATCAGAAAGCCTGCAAAGTCAGTATTAGAATTCGAGATTACGAAGACTTAGTTAAACTCACATTAGCTCATTGGAATGTCTGAAGCCATATATGTTATCACTAAAAAGAAAAAAAAACACTGGAGAAAGTGGCAAAGCTGTAACAGAATTTGCTTTACCCAGGGTGCACCGCGAGTGAGTGAGGCAATATTAACGTCCCACTGTTCAGCTACAAGAGGGCTTTTGGTGACGGACCTCATAATTTTGAACCATGGTCAAGTGACGCGGACGACACCTGAGCTGGCACCCCCTCTCCTAACTACCACACCATGCCAATGGGAGGACATTCGATCTCTCGACAGATTTAACGTGCATCGCTCCCCAACACGGCGGGTTTTTTAATGGTACTGGGATCGAACTCATGACATGTCAGCCACGACCTTGATCACTAGGCTACCGTGGCCACAGGGTGCACCATGAGGAGGCCTGCTAAGTTACACTCCAACTATCTCTTAGAAGCTTCCAGTTCAACAGGGCCGTAATCTTTTCTGATTCTAATTCGGCATTACAATCTCTATCTGAAAATTATTTCCGTAATTCACAAAGAATTTTGAAAATACAGATCGTTCTTAAAAGATGTTCCTCATAAAATCTCTTTTCAGTGGATACCCGGCTCTTTGTGACATTGCAGGAAATGAGTATGCAGACTTTTTTGCTAAGAAAAAGAGTCATTGTGATCCAAAGGCCCACGATTAGAAAAAAGGCAATCTTAAATACGGACACGTCCTGGATCCCCGGGGCACCTAGAAGAGCTGTTTTTGCTAATTTTAGACTTTTGACAGGCTATGACTGTCTGAGATCGCATCTCTACAGAATTGTTATCGCCAACTCGCCGGATTGTACTCTGTGTGACTCTGGTCAGCCTATGACCGCTGAACATTCCTCAGTGTACCTTGCACTAATTAGTCTTAGTTCAACTGTCGAACAACATCGGAGAGCATGTGCATTAATGGTATACCGGTGCTATTGTAGTGTGTGGCATTTGTAAAATAAAAATAAAATAAATGTATGTCGTCATGTGCCGAGTTTTCCTTCCGGGAATGAAACATAGGTCAACGATAACGCGCTGTATTTTTAGATTTGTCATCTCTCCTCTCCTAATTCATGATATTTTATCATTCGCTATCGATTTTTTTGCTCATTTACTGAGAAATGCCGAGCACTCATACTATTATTAAAATGTTCAGCAAACACTATGGTTTCTAGGTTGAAATTAGCCATATGGAAATTTCATTTCCTACTCTCCTTTAAGAAAATGTAACACTAGCACAAATAGTGCATCATAAATGACTGGAAAAAAGGTCTTAGGGTTAAATGGAATAAAACTGTCGTTGTTGGCGTCTGAAGTTTTAATTTGTTTCAAATTTAAATATAGTAATTGTTCAGCCAGTGTTTTCTCGTTTGGGAAACGTTTTCACCCTCATAGTGATATGTTTGAAATTTACACGAGTTTTCTTTTTCAATTCGGTTTGTATTCGGGTTTCTAATTTTGGGAAAACTTTTGAAGGAAAAAGGTTTACTTTCGGCTTACGCACGAATCAGCTTATATTCGAAAATATACGATTGATAACTATTTGTACATATACTTGATGGTAGTAAAATTTAGTTTTTATGGACTAAATTTTTTGCATTTGAAATGATGCAAAATGTGCAAAAGAATGATACAAAATATGCAAAAAAGCCCCCTCATATTATTCCTAATTCTATTATAGAGACATTATTTATGAATTCACGAAACAAAAGAATTGTCCCTGTTTTCTATAAATTAAAAGGAAAAAATTTCAATAAATGTCTCAAAATAAGAAAAGAAAACAAAAAAGAAAACAGTTTCAAAAGGGTTTAGTGTAGAGATAAGATGTTGATATGTAAATGCCTACTTTATGCATATAGGGATAAAGAATTTATTATAATTTACTCTTACATTTAAATGTTTTTTAACAAGTACTATCCCCCAGGTAAAATAAGCTTATTGTTAATCTGAATATAAATCATTTTTTTAATCGAATACAGAAAATAAGTTTTGAAAAAGACTTCGTTTTAAATTTTTCCTTATTACATATAGGTGGTATGTTACTGGTAGAAATTTTTAAATATTAGCAAAATAAATACTACTACAATGCTGTTCTTTCTATGATAAAAGGATTTTTTGTGTAGATCAAATTTGAATTTCACACAGAGAGAAAAGTTTAAAAAATTTATATGGCTTTTATTACTTTTTTTTAAAAATGTTAGTATACATTCGGAAAAATTTAACAAAAGTTAATAGAATACACAATGTAACGATTGCTACATTGCACACATTTTCTAGGTATTTTTATGCAACACTAAATATCTTTTTCCCTAGAGTATACATAATTTTCCCTTTTTTACATGTAAATTAAAGAAAGAGTGGATATTAAATTCTTTCCAGGAAATATATATGCTTGAATTTTATTGGATAATCATATATTCTTTTTATTAACTTGAGATGAAAATATATTTACGAGAATAATTTAAATACTGATGGAGATTTATATATATATTTCTGTTTTTTTTGTACAAATTTTCAAACAAATATTTTTCACCAAGAAAGAAAAGATCATTTTTTCTTTAATTTTTCATAAAAATGAATTCCCGCAATAATATTTCATAAACAGAGAAGGTATATTTTTTACATTATTTGTACACAGTATTTACAGAATTACACTTTTAAATTATAGTTATAGAAATGACTCATATTACGATGCTTTTTAAATTTTTACTAGAAATTTGTTACTAGTAAATCTTTTTTACTTTTGCGCCAACAATATTTGATGCAAGATAAATTTACATGAAAATATAAGAAACTCAAAATAGTTTTATTTGCATAAAAAGAGGAAAATATATTTTGGACATAAAAAAAATGCACACATAGAATATGCATGGCTAAATATATATGAAAATGTTTTCAAAGTATTTGAAACGGATCCTGGTCAAAGTCTGATTATTGGCCATGTAAATGGAAGTTTTTTTGAACTCATTAGAATAAAACTTCTTACAGATTGTATGAAAAAAAGTACTGAATAGCCATTTCTTGCATCGAAATGCTTATTTTAAGCTGAAGAATGTTTATAACGTCCATCACAAATATTTTGTGGATGTTTTACATAAAAATGGTCAAAGTTTGCTGACGCAATATTTTTTAGTCAGTCTTCAAATTCATGTAACAAATCAAAAGTTTTTATATTTAGACTTTACAGCAGTAAAATGCATCTTTGTGTTGATTTTTATAATATCAGAAGTTTGTGCAGCAATCGTCATTTTTTTTAACACTTTAGATGCTGAATTTTGGGTTCATTTTTTTTACTTATATATTATTATACAACTCTTAAAGTAATATTTTTTGTAAATTTATTTTAATTGCCTAAATGTATGAGTAGTACCATCATTGGGATTTATGTTATGATTAAAAGTATACTTTTCTCTGACCGGCTGGGTGGTGTGGTTGTTTGTCGCTGGTCCTTTGTACTCAAGGCTGCGGTTCAACCCCGGCCCAAATCGGTGGATTTTCATGATGCAGAAAATCGACTGTGGCCATTTCGTATGATTATACGGCGTGGAAGAGATCTCAGAGTGCATGTTTAGCTTGGGTGCTCCTGGCAGAATTAAATCCTAGTGCAAGTTCGCATCGTCAAATATCTGGTGCCTCCCTCTAGGGAGAAAACTGGGCGTAACACACAAAAATTACCCGCTGCGATCTGTATCCACCTATATAGTGCCGCACTAAAAAAGACTAGCTTTCTGGGAATGTACTAGATCTGTAATGGTAAAACACCAATCCGCATCTCATTAGAAATAAAATTTTCTTCTGTGTATAATTCTGTTTCTTACCTTTTATTTAGAAATGATTATGAATATTGATATCACAATAAATTGCCTTTTTTTTAAATTGAGTAAGAACTTGTATCGCTCGTGAAAACGATACATTTAAAAATGATGGTAACATTTGACATTTTAATCTCGCATTGGCATAATTAATTCCTAAACATAATGAAAGAATTAGGAAGTCCCCTGACTCATATTGGGTAAACTAATTTACATAAGATAAGTAATTTAATAAATATTATTCCATGCATACTTGCTGAAATTTATTGTAAAACTTTGAAATTTTTTTCGTAGATATGACTTTTTTGAATAAGTCAAGATTTTTTCTGTTAATAACAGACATGCCGGGGAAAGTTTAATAAAAAAAAAGTAAAATTCTTATAAAATGAGACTTTTTGAATATAATTTTCAAAAGAGCTCATAAAATGGTTTAATGTGATTCTAATAATTTATATTTACATTCATATGTATTGGAATGCACTTATAAAGTTTTTAAAATCAAACATACACACATATTAAAATGAACAAAAAATATTTTCAAAATCAAAAATAAATTTGAAATTCAAAACTTTTTTACTTGGAAAATAAATAATTTCACCAGTTAAGTACTTATGTGAATTTATACGCCATTAAAAATACACTTTATGTGGATACGAATGAGGCCAAGGGTTAAATATGTTTAATTTATACTACTTATGTGATATCAGTTAATTATTTGTCAAGTAAGGGTCATTAAGTTATAATCCTACACTTTTGGATTTGTTAATTCTATAATAATTTGTTTTGAAAGGGAGAGCGAGATAGATTGGGAAGAAAAATATATACTCAACAATAACTGCAACAATAACAAAATGGATCTTTCTCTTAATATTTTTCACAATTCTCATTGCACACTGGATAAAATTATCGTAAATTTTAATGTATAAAATAGAACTAAGTAATGAAAGTACTAAATATTTAATTAATTAACTTCTAAAAATATTTTTCTACAATAAAAATCATTTATTTTGCAAAATTAAAGAATTTTACGTTATTTAACGTAATGTAAATCCAAGTATTATTTCCTGGGATGATAGAGAGCTAAACCAGGTCACATACTTTCACGAGCCACTCATACTCGTGTGCGAGCACATACATGCACGGGCACACGTTTTACATATGAGAACGAAAATTCTACTTAAATTATTTTCAATAAATAATAACTTAATGTAATGAACTCTTAAAGACAGTCATTGAGATTAACATTTAATTCGTATTGTATTCCTCAGAATGCCTTACGTTAAATTTTTGTAAAAAATTGAGCATAACTCACATTATTAGCAGGAAAATAAAATGTCATGCGTATAGGGTAATTATTTGTCCCCCAAAAGTTTATAAATCAACAAATGATTTCCCCATCCCCGCTGAGAAAAATATGAAACCACTAAGCCCTAAGGCATCCGACTGGTTGCGACAACTTAAAAAAAAAAAAAAAATGAGATTTGGGGATTTTTTTGTTGTGTTTAGATTTTTTTAGTATATTTTAAGAAAAATACGCTAAAATTAAGAATAGAAAAATAAATTATTATTACTAAAATGGGAAAAATGGGTAAAAATGTACAAAAAATAGCATAAACGCGGCGTATTCTGTACCAAAGGTTTATGAACAAACTTTCAATTTTGATGTGTTGCCATGTTATTTCTTTTTGAAATGACCTTCAGGATAAGATATATTTTCATTTTTAAAAAGCTAGAGCACTTTCTCTAAGTTGTTATATGAAATTGCTGAAAACAAAACAAACAGGATTATATTCACATAAGGGACTGTAAATTTTGTAATAAAACAGTGATTGATAAATCTGAAGGATAAAATACTTCTACTATTATGCAGAACATACACAAAAAATTTGGTTGATTATTTTCAAAACTTTTTGAGCAATCGCTGGCCCTGTTAAGTATTTAAAAACACACACATCTCGAGTAAAACGCGTTTTAAAGTATGTCATCTTGCTTAAAGTAATGGCATCTGCTTTTACTAAAACACTTGTAGTTTTTATTCTAGTGAACGGAAAATTATGAACTTGGTACTTTTAAAAAGCTAAAATAAGATGGCCTGTAAAATAAAACCATGAAAAAATTTCTCAATTTTTGGCAAAATTCACAAATTTGGGGGAGTCGGATACCTTAAGTACAATTGCACTGAATCAAATTTGAACCTTCAAAGCCCTTTTTCAAAGAAGTCTCGCAGTGGCAACTGTTGATGCTGAGAACATTATTGGCTACTTGTTTATACGGATGGCTCCTATCCAGACTTATACATAACAGCAGGAGCAGGGGTTAACTCAGATCTGCGCTCATTATGTGCGTGTGCCGGAGTTCTCTGCAGAGCACCTTTTCGGTAGAGATAATTCGCTGTCGGGAGTTCATAAGACCCCTAGTATTACAGAATAAAATAGTCGTTAGCCAAACATGTAGGTATATTCTAAGATTATGGTGATAATGCAATTCATAAATTGTACATGTCGATGGTTTTAGAAATCATGGGAAGGAAGCAAAAGAGCCTTTTGGGATCAGACAAGGCATGGACTTCTTCATTCGTTCGGGAAGAGAGTCTTTTTCAAGCCACAAAAACAGCCCAAATCCAGTTATAAAATGAGCCGCAGACTATATTTTCTTGCCTTTCGAGTAGAAAAACAAGCCATTATTAAAATGGTTTATGTCAAACAAGGTAAGAAGGGATTGTATAACGTGATGTTAAGCACGGGCAACTGTATGTTAGGTTTATAGTATGAACTGAGATAAAGAACTCAAAATCAGAATCGAATCTAAAATGTTTTGCATTTGTGATTAAATGCGAATTCGGTTTTCCATTGGTTTCGGTATTTTCCAGATGAATCCCCCCCCCCCCATGCTCTGCTATCAGTACTATATGTTTTTTTATTTTTTTGCTTAGCTATAGAAGGCAATATGTTATGCATTCAAATATGTTCGTGCAACGCCGGGTTAAATGGAAAGGAATGAAACCTGTCTCACAACGAAATGAAGTGAAAAAATTTCGAAAATGGGAAATTTAATGACATTGTTGTGGAAATCATTCACATTGCACGGTTACACACACACATAAGTGTTGTCTACCTGATGGAAACAGGATATTCCCGTTGTGGCTAAGTAATTCCCTCGGTAAAAACCCGCGCAACGCCGGGCTAAGCGAGGGGGGGGGGGAAGAAAGGAAGTCAAAATAATTTTGAAAAAGAATATTGGAAGTGCTGATTTTTTGAAGGGAAGGGAAAATGTTAAACGAGAAAGCCCGAGCGATGCCGGGCCATGCACTCACGTCGTACGCGTCACACCCACACGGAAGTTCTAGCGTCATGTGGGAAAGAGGAAGTTCTCATGGAGATTAAGTTATACAGTCGGTAAAAGCCCGTGCAACGCCGGGTTAGGGAGGGGAAATAAACATAGAAGTCAAAGTAATTTCGAAAAAGAATATTGGTCATGCTGATTTTGTGAAGAGAAGGGAAAATTTATAAAACTAGAGAAGCCGTGCAACGCCGGGCCATACAGCTAGTAATTATCGTTATAATCTGATTTAATATATTCAACTTGTAAAAAAATACAGGAAATTTTGAATCAAAGTGATTGTATTTCCACAGATTTAAGTGAAGGAAATTCTGAAGATGGAAATTTTGCATCATGAGTTGATGTATTAGTTGAAAATGTAGATGACGAGGGTATAAAAATGATACTTCAGAAGTATAACAGCAGATATTGTAATGAACACCTGTGAAATAAAAGCTGGACCACAATTTTTTCCGATGTTCGATATTATAGAATCGGGCATTGCCCTCGATTTATGAGACAAATTTGCTTAAAAATGTAGATATGAAGGCTTAAAATCTAGAACTTATGTTTTTGTACCAAATGCAATTATTTTTCTTTTTTCCTTTGCTCATAAAATGAAAAATTGCATTTGAAACTTAATTATCATGCATTTCTTCCATTTTTAAAGAATATTTATTAAAATAAATGTAGTTGGAGAACAAATTAAAAATTTTTTTTTTATGCAATTCAAACCTGAAATGCATAACAAAAATACTTATAAAAATTAAATTTTTTCCTGTCGTTTGTACTTCTGATTATACTACTAGAAAAATCAAACCAGCAAAAAATTTTGCTTCATTTAAAATACGTCAAGTTTGAAGATGTTATTGAACTATGTATTATAAAAAAAGGAATATAAGTTTATTAAGGTTATATTAAATTACTGCCTACACCTTGTTAACTTACTTCATTGCAAATTATTCAGTGATGAATAATTAGTTACAAAAAATTCTAGTAAATTTGGAACTTAAGAAGATATTAATTATTGTTTGAATGTGTAAGGAAGACAAATAGGCTATATTATTTTTATTCTGTGATTATCATTATAATAAAAGCTTTTTTATTTGCTTGTGATAAAGGAGTATTTTTTCTTTGTTTCACTCCTGAAAAAGGTAATAGGCGTTTACAAAGAATAATAATTTTTTTCCTGGAGAATTTTTTTACGAAGTGGGAGCAATTACTTAACAAAAAGGATTTGTTGTAGAATTCTGATTAGTAATAGAGCATTATTACAACTAAGATAAGATTAGTTTTTTGTTTATTAGGTAATCTATTTCAAAATTTTACCTGCAGAAAAATCTTCTTCCACCATATAAAATATATTTTTAAGGTATCCGACTACTTGCGGCAACTTTTTTTTTCTAAATGGAGAACTGAGGAATTCTTTACGGTTTTTAGATTTATTTAGTACATTTTAAGAAAAATATGCTAAAATTAAGAAAAGAAATTATTATTACTAAAATTAGAAATAAATTGGTAAGAATTTACACAAAAATAACATAAATGTGAGCCCATTTTGTACCAAAAGTTAATGAACAAATTTTCAGTTTTTTTATTCTGATATGTTGATATGTTATTTTTGAAATGATTTTCAGAATAACAGATATTTTAATTTTTGCAAAAACTAGAGTACTTTATCCTAGTTATTATGTGAAATTGATTAAAAAACATTTATTATATTAAGATAAGCGATAGTAACTTTTGTAATAAAATAGTGAAGGTTTTGTAATAAAATATTTGAAGGTTAAAACACTTTTACTATCATACAGGACATACAAAAACAATTTAAGTTAATTATTTTCAAAACTTTTTTAGTAATCGCTGTTCCCGTTTGAGCATTTTCAACAATTTTGTTGAAAATACTCAGTAAAATTCGAGTAAAATGCATTTTAAAGTATGACATTTTGCTTAAAGTAATGGCATCTGCTTTTACTAAAAACACTTGCAGTTTTTTCTAGTGAACGGAAAATAATAAACTTGGTATTTTTATAAAGCTAATAAGAGGGTCTATAAAATGCAATCATAAAAAAAAAATTGTCAAATTTTGGCAGAATTCAGAATTTTAGTCTAGTAGGATACCTTAAGAACTGTTTCACAAATAGAATTTTTTTTATTCCTATTTCTTACTTAGCGAAAAATGATTTTTTAGTGAGAAAATACTATTGAAAATATATTGCTATGATTAACCCTTCACCGAACTATTTATTTTTAGTTTATTAAAGGAAAATTTTTTAATTTTTAAGACCTCTTAATTTAGTGTGGGAATATGTTTACCATAACCCACTATGAATGAAGTTCTAGAAATGAATTCATCTGTATACCTTTCGTTTTCCTTTACCTCCCTTAACTGAAATTTCTAAAACCTAAAATTTGAAAACACTACAGCCTTCGAAAAGGAATAGTGATTTAGAAATATCTAATATTCTTAGATTGGATGATGAAATTAAGAATTTCTACATATTACTTTCCATGAAAGTTACGAAAACAGCGATCAGTACATAGTAGGGTTAGCAACCCCATGTCATATTTTCAATCCGGGGATTTCGGGATTACATTATCCAAATCCTGGGATTAGTATTGAACTATTTATTAAAAATGCTTACATGTTTGCATAGTTGATATTGCATAAAAAATTGAAAACATGAATAAAAATTGATTTAATATTATTTTAATGAAACAAATAAAAAATTAATTCATGATAAAAAACGAATAAAAATAGTATATAATGCAATTTAAAAAAAAGAAGCATTTCTTCATTTCTTGCGTTTCTGTAAATAAGCTTTTAAAAATAGATCTCCTCCAGCGATTCATCGTTCAAGCGGTTTCTTATTTTTGTTACAAATTGTCCAAATTCTCTTTGAAACTCTACATTACTAGGCTTTATCGTCATTAAGCAGGAGTATGTTCTTTTCAGGTAGTCACCGTCTCCCTCCATTTAAAAAAAAAAGTGAGAAATTTCTTTTTGGATTTTTGATGACAGTCTCTCAAATCTAATAGACTGCATAGATGCACATACCTCTTTGATAACTTTATTTAGTTCTTCCGCTACATTTAATGGTTTTTGTATATACATTGATCCAGTTATTGAATCAGAATGTGAATTAATTTCAAGTGTTACCTCATTTGAAATTGAAGATCCAGTTGCACCAGCTGTTAGTAATGCAATGGGATTTGAAGTGTCGCAAGTCTTCGAAGCAGGTCCGCTATTAATTAACGTCATTTAATTGAAGAAGAACTGTGACAAAATCTATTCTTGAGATGTTGCTTATATTATTGTGTAAACATTGCAGTGAGCCACTTAGATCTGTGCGACATTCTCCCATACGAGAAATGAGAGCTGTGCAAATATTTTTTTAAAAGCACTTATAATTTCACAAAAAAATTCTACGTACATATTTCATAAACAATATATAAATTTTTGAAGAATTAAATTCTTAGAAAATTTTTTCTCATAAAATTTTTAAATATAATTAAGACAAAAATTAAATTCTGGAATTAGTTATTTTAATCCCGGGATCTCAGGATTGAAAAAAACCCGGATCCCGGGGCTGAAAACCCTACTAGATATCTTCAAAGAATTCTAATTGCCTACGTCCAAGTTAGCTGACATCGGACATCCTGAGGGTGGGAGAAATGTCCGTTTCCTGACCCCACTCGCAATGGGGAGAAAGTTAGAGAAGAAAATAAGAGAAAGCACATATCAAATTTCATGGTTTAACATACACACCCACCTTGAACCGTTCAAATTTGAACATGTAAGAAAACTGACATTAACCGTATACAGTACAAGAAAAAGTAAATAAGATATATTAAATGTAATACCAGATTCACAATACTTTGAAAAAAAATTTTCAAAATATAATTCAGACAAAAATTAAATCCCGGGATTAGTTATTTTAATCCCGGGATCCGGGGCTGCAAACATAGTATAAACATAACAAATTTATGAAATATGTTTGGATATGCTATTATATGCAAAAGGAATTGTAAATTAAACAGAAGAAGATATGGCTGATAAAGAGATTAGATTGATGAGTTTGGTAATATATATAAGTATATTTACCACTTCTGAGAAAGGAATAAAACATTTTTGAGTAGATATGCCTCATTCTTCAGTGTGATTGTTTTGAAGTATTTCCTAGAGCTAATTCTGTTTGCAGCTAATTAAAAGCTAAAGTAAAGAATACACAATACAATAAAACACAAATACGTTTTTTTATGCATTACAAAAGTATCTAAGCCTTTAAAGGTTTTACAAAACATTTGAATAACTTAAAGAAATTTTAGTTGGCTTTTTTTTTGGTTAAGCTAACTTGAGGGGATCTATATAATTTCTTAAGCAATTTCCTTTTTGAGAGGATCTTACTTTAATTTGCATATAAAGGACATGCCAAAAACAAAATGATTTTTAATTTAGAAAATTAAAACAGGGAAATAAATAGAATTAGTTAATTTAGAATCTTTCAATACTCTGTTTTGTTTTCTATTCGTAAAGAAGTGGCTCTTATTGATTGTTTTATTTTTAATTTCTCAATGTAATTTGTTTTTAAAAATAATTTAAGGAATTTTTTAATTTTTATGTAAGTAACTGAAAGTTATTTTTGCTTTATTAAACCCTTCTATTCTTCTGAAAAATTACGAAAGACAATTATTGGATTTTCCTTTGAGTTTTAATGTAATTAAACGTTTTGCTTAGGAAAATAATTTTATCCAGTTTATATTTAATTTGTTGGATTTCAAGTTGTAAATTTATTGTTTTCTCTATTTTACAATTTTATTTAGAACGGCTTCTTAAATTGAATAAACATCTAAAAAAGTATATTTTAATAAATAATGATACATTATAAAGTTAATTTCATGAAAAAATAACCTTGATTTTTTGGTAAAATTCCTTGAAAAGATTAAAATTTTTTTTATTTAGAATGAAGAAAAATCAAAAGAAAATATTAAAGATAGATCTGTACAGTTGCACTTGATAAAATTAAAACTCTATATCTTACTTTTTTGAATTCTAAAGTATTAGTTATTTTTAATTATTTACCCTTTTTAAAAATATTATATATATAAAAAAAAAAAAAAAAATAGAGTTAGACGAGAAAAGTAATATTCTGAAAAATATTTTGTGAAAAAGAGAGAGAAAGAGAAAAAGCCAATGAACAATGAAAAATAATCACTGAATCTTCTTTGAGTATTTTAATTTAAGATCACTATAGTAAAAAATATTAAAAAAAACAAAACTCACATCTACAACTTTGAGTCATTTTTGTTATTCTTTTTTGTTTCTTTCTGACATTTTCCCACGTTTTTATGGTCATTTTTGAATAAATGAACATTTTTGAAAAGTAATTCCTATAAGCATTCCGATACACCTACATACATATGTATTCTGTGCATTATTACAATTTCAATCACCCTTTCTGGAATGATTTTTATGTAAAATGAATTGAAATATCTAACAATATATAAATTTAATTTCGAGTAACCAAATAATTAAATCGTATTTATTAAGAAATTAGACCTTACTTGCTCATTTCGCTGGGTATTTCAAGATGTTATATGAATATATACCGTTTACATATATATAAATTACTGATATATCTAAAATATTAATTCGATTGTATTGAAAAATATTCTTATAATTCTTGATTTAAAAAGGACAGAACTTGCAAATAATAATTTCTAAAATTGAAGTAGATTTATCTGTTACTATCTCGCTGTCCCCTCCCAAGTTGATTTTCTCAAACCCCATTTTTAGTGGATCTCTACCCAATAAAATAAACACGCGTGTCAAATTTCAAGTCTAAATCTAATAGATCCAAAACGAAATTTTTTTTAATAAGCTCCATTAACCATCTTTGAGAGCGATTTTTGTAAGATTCGTTTAACAAACCCGTTCAATTCAACAACAGAGACATACATACCAAATTTCATTATTGTAGGTCTAGTAGTTCGAAAACGGGTATTTTTTTTATCAATAAGCTGCAAAAGATTTTCTTTCCCCCAAATAGGAGTGAATTTCCATAAAATGCGCGGATCTATATTCGAAGGAAAAATAACCACTACCACAGCAAAATTTTAAGTTTGTACGTCTAAAAGTTCAAAAACGGTATTTCTCTGAAACCCTCATTAAGCCGTCCCAACGACTTTTCGGGTCGATTCTCTCAAAAAATACCTTTTGTAACGAATCCCTACTCCAAGTAAGGAACGGACCCACCAAATGTCTAGCATGTAGGTCTAATAGCTTAAAAACTGGAATATCTATATATAACACCCTTTAAGACCTCGCGACACCTCTTGGGGCTCAAGTTTTGTAAAACCTTTTGTGTAGCGAATGTTTAATTTACAAATGGAACAGGCAAACCAAATTTCAAGTTTGTAGGTCTGATAGTTCAAAAACCGTAAATATTTATTTCTAGCGCCTTTTAAGCTCCCGGAACGCCCCTTAGAGGCCAATTTTCACAAAACCTTTTTTGCAGAGCACCTCTATCCCATGAAAGGGATATGACAACCAAAAATTTCAAGTTTGTACGTTTAATAGTTCAAAAACAGGAATATGTATCTTTAACGCCCCTTGGTGTCAGTTTTACTAACTCAGAAAACTTTGCGGGCATGCGTCCAACCATTCCCCACACAGTCATTTTTATTTAAAAAGGTTTTTAAAATTTACATTCTATTTGATTGTAAATAATTTAAAGTATCCTGTTTTAATGTAAATTTACGATAGTAATAAAATATAAGTCATGTAAAACAAGCATGTCAAAATGAATCGTATAGTCACATGCCAATACCGATTAAATAAAATTCACATAGCTCGCGTTTTGTATGTATAAGGAGGTAGTTTTTCCTTATCAAAATTATTTTGCTGATAGATGTACTGTTCTTTATGTGTAAATGTTGTATTCATCTTCTGCGAAAATGAAAAATTGTTAAGGACACATGTTTACATAATCTGAGATTCTGCTCATTCACTATTGTCCCCTTGTCATTTATCTGGGAAGAGATAAATTCTACATAATCGTCGCTAGTCTTAGAGTTTTAAGAAAGTTTTAGATATTTATTTTCATATCTTCCAGATGATTTAAGTTTTCAAAGATTTTTAAGGAATCATTTTTCGGAATCGTGATTTTTTAAAAGCGTACAAACGAATATTTTTTCAATATTTAGAGTCACTTAGATTTGAATACATGTATAAAACTGTTTTAAGATATTATTGAAAAGAAATTATTTTTTTAATTCAATATTTTGGAAAAAAATGAGCATAGTGATATAATTCTTCATGGTAAACTAACTCAGGCAAAGTTTGGCAGTGAAATTTTATGTCGATGAGGCATAATATAAAAGCGTTTCTCTAAACATATATTTTATTCTTTAAATAAGTAAAGTCAATCTGCTCGCCACTGGAGCAATTAAAACAATAAGTTAAAAAAAATATAATCCTCAGAAAAATAACATAACCAGACTTTGGTCAACTGATTCGAACCCCTCCTTCAACTCTCTAACTTCTAATAGATCGAAACATCTTAAAAAAAAAGCTAAGCAACAAACCAGTTGCACACATCTAATATGTCTTCAGTCGAAGAGCCCAATCACCTCTCACACTCCGTCTGAAACCGACGATCATCTCTCAACCAACCTCGGTCTCCTTAAATACTTACACGAGCCAAGTTAGTTAAATTTACATTGCAGTTGTTGCCAACCACAAATCTCGAAACTCGCAAAAAGGTCGGGTTCGAATCAGTTTATTTACTTGAGATCATGGCGCGTGGTTGGAAAAACTTAAGGACACCATAAAAATTCGGATCCTAAAATAAATTTTTTTTTGCGTGAATTTTTTTTTCCAAATGTCTAACACATAGAATTACATATTTTCAAAAAATGTTTCTTTTATGGAAAGTGCTTCTATAATAATGATACTTAGCCAATCTCTATCTCAGACCCATGTACAGAGCCTGAACTAGGACTTTTGAAATATATAACTTAGAAGTGGATTTATCCGTATTTTAATACATTAGAGTGGAGAAATTTCAACAAAAACCATCAATAATTATTTCATATTTGGTAGTAACTCTGAAAACAATGTGAATTCTTCAACAATTCTGTTCAGACGCTCTGGAGAAGTCTTAGCTATATATAAGCAAAATATTATTATTTTAGAAGCATTTTCCATAAAAGGAGAATGTTTCGAAAATAATCAATTCTAAGTTCGCTTTTTGTGTCAAAATAATGCATTTAAATAATTTTTATTGAAATAATATTCTTTAAACAATTTTATATGAGTTTTCTTATCTAAGTGAAATTAAATATTAAAAGAAATATTCGCTTATACGCTTTTGCAAAATCACGATTCCGTACGTATTCGAATACCTTAAGCTGTGTAAGAGTTGGTCAACAGGTACCTCTTCTTTAATGATGCAGGGCATTCACTGCTTGATTTTGACAGCATTCGTCTTCTTTCCTTAATATCAGAAACCATCTAGTATGGGATCTCCCTATTGTATCCTCCCTATAAAAATGTATAATATGTTAAGTTAAAATTGCAGTACTGTATTTGTGTAAAATTCTAACAGAAAACAATGTCTTACTTGCACCTTATGCTTTACCAAGTTACGTGATGCCATTTAGGTTTGAGGTAGTTTTATAAATGCTACATTATTAGAAACATCATACATTATAAAAAATATTCACAAGCCTTATTGGTTAATGGTTACGGTCCTCATAGAGTTATGTACAACGTCAGTTCAACTGGAAGGTAGAACTTTTGCTAGTAACAAATATGATAGTGCTTATGGTGCTCATAGTGATATTTTAAGTTATACTAGTTGGTATACCCGTTCTTCGCAACGGTAAATTGAAAAATTAAATAATACAAATTGTAGGATAAAGAAGTTTTTAATGAGTGAATTTTACTTGTGTCTGAGTGTGTAAATTGCAAATTAAACAAAAAAAAAATGTTTTTCGCATATCTCAGCTAAACAAACAACCATATTTGTTAAATTTTAAGTCTGTAGATCTAATAGCTGATAAAAAGGATTTTTTAAAATTTATAACACCCTTGTAGGTCGATTTTTGAAAACACCTTCCTTATCTGATCTCTGCTCAGCAAAATTAATATATTGTTACAAATTTTTTGTAATGAATGATTAAAATAGCATAAATAATTTATATACTGGTTGTGTAAAAAGTTAATATTACTTTCTGTTATATTTATTTATGTTAAAATTGTAATATTCGAAAGCAACGCCGTTCTTTACATTATAATGGCGATTCAATGGAAACATAGCGAAATGTGGATGATAGAGTCATTAACATCATTTTTGGAAACCATGTTGGCAACTTGCTTATTGATTGAACGGTGCCGTTGATATGATAGGGAGCTGCAGCAAAGAGGATAGCACAAAATTCTTCTCCACAAAAACACATGTACATGCCAATTTTCATAGTAATCGGTTGAACGGTGTTGGATTGAAGCGAGGTCATATACACAAACATCCGTTTTTACATATATAGACTTAAAAAATATATACATTTGAAATAAAAATAATTTTTTTTATCTGAGATATATAGACAGTATCAATATGGATCTTATAATGTATGAAATTATTATAAATCGTATTAAAATGTTTACAGGAGTTAATGAATATTTATTTTTATATGTATATATTAAAACCTTTCAACTGATAATTATCATGTGAGCGTAGTTCTGTTACATTTCTCCTTCTCTGAGGAAATAGATTCTTTACAAATTCTTAAAAATACTAAAAATGTAATCATTAATTACTTCACACATCTATTAAGGCCGATGCAGCTGTGTTGTAATTAAGGTAAATTTTTTGCAGTAATGTAGAACTAGATTTAAATGAACTCTGTTGCTAATTGCATTAGAAATTAAAAGATGAGTGCAGTTTCTTTCTACATATTTTAGAAAAAAATCTTTCGCATAACTTTATTATTTTTAATTACTTCTTTAAAAAACTGGATCTTAGTGCTTATCTTGATATTTTCAATATCAACATCGTTTTTATTTAGATTTAATGTTGATAAAAATGTTTTCCCGTAACTTACCAAATTTCATAAAAATAAATTTTAAATGATAGATACAAATAAATTTTAATTATTTTCGGATTGTAACAAATTTTTCAATTAAGAAAATATGATAAAAGCAAAAAACAAAAAAAAAAAAAAGTACAGGGTGGCCATAATTAAACTGCAAGTGCTCAAGGGGTACTAGAGAGAAAACCACTGCGAATATTCCAGTGAAATTTGATATCTACACCTTTCAGAACATGCGCAAGTCAAATATGTATGAAAAAAAGTCGCCATTTTCACCCGTTAGATGGCGCTGTTCCGTGTTTCAATGCTTATCGACGGCATATATGCAAATTTTAAGCCCATCGAACAGTATAAAATAAGACTACATTGAGTAATGGTCAATCACGACTAGAAGGAACGTGCGTTGTTAGTGAAGATATTTTATCGGAATGGTAGCAATTATTCAACTACTCTGGAAGAAACTGGCGTATGAAACAATTAAGCAGAAGTTCAACGAATGTGTCAATGGATGGAAAAATATGATTTCTGAATTTGAAGAAACAGGAGAACTGTGCATTATTCCTAGTACAAGAGGGTGTCGCACCTCCCGTAAACCCGGAAAGAGTGCAACAAATTGATGACACTGTTTCTACTACGCGTAGCAGTTCAGGAGCCAGTATGCTGCAACAAGTGAGCGCAAGAAAGTGTGGCTCGGACATTATCTCTTCCCTGGTCAACTGTGCATAAAGGTGTTGCGCCACATTCTTCGACATTATCCTTATAAAAATAAAATGCTTCAAGCACATGATTGCATCTGGTGGTTCGTATATTGAGCACATCATATGATAATTTCATTGAATAAATAATGGTTTAATTGTTTTCCAAATTGTCTTTATGGAAAGTTTAATTTGTGATCTTAATTTACATTAATTTTTGATTACATGATGCTGTAAAAATTTAATTACTGAAGCGAATTGTATGGACTTTTGATAAAATGTAAGTGATGTTTTTTTGTTTATATGCTCTTAGAATGTCATTATGCTCTGTCTATCGGTCTTGGAAGTTGTATATGCCACCGGTGAGTGCTGAAATACGGTACAGCGCCATTATCGGGTGAAAATGGCGATTTTTTTCTTTGCATATTTGATTTGCGCATATTCTGAAACGCGTTGATACCAAATTTCACTGGAATATTACCAATGGTTTTCTCTCCAGCACCCTGTGAACAATTGCAGTTTGATAATATATGGCCACCCTGTATTTATCAAATTATTTGAATGGTATCAATAGAATCTCTTTGCTGTTACTATCAAATTATCTCTGAAAATTTCAAAGTATTTTATCCGGAAGCTACTGCATAGGTGCAGGAGAAAAGGGATTTACTCACTCATCGTGAGATCTCCGAAATCATTAAACATATACGAACTTAAACTTTGGTAAGAGTGTTTCTTTTGTTGAGTAGAAATCCACTTGGAATAGGAATATCGCAAAGAAGTTTTCTCTGTCGAGATCTGCTAAGAACGTATTTTGTGGAAATAGACCCCCAAGGAAGTTGAGAAGGGTTATGGAAGTATTATAGATAGAAAAAAAAATCGTTTTTTTGAATTATTAGATCTACAGACTTGAGATTTGATTTCTTGGTTGAGTAGTGATCCTCTATGAACGGGGTTTGTTGTAAACGGTTTTGGGGGTGATGCGGGAGGGGAGTAAGCTTCCATTTTAGATTTTCAAATCCTGTCCTTTTAATAATTAAGTGAAAAGAACTGTAAGAATATTTTTCACTACAAATGACGTATCTTATAATGCTGGAACTTGCTATCAATAAAACAGTATATAACAATATAACGATATGAAATACCCAACGAAGTGGGCCGACAACGGATAGTAAAGCACATAAAGTAAACATGTTCGTAGATAAATTATGTAAATATTTCGAAATATTCATACTCAGTAAAGTAAAACCCGAATTTGTTTCGTTTATCGTTATTTTTAGCTCTATATACCCCCTAATGTTTCATGCTAACTCTGAATTAAAGAGACTCTATTAAATTTATAAAACATATGTGCATATTTAGTGTGAATATTAATTATATTTATTGATAAAATAAATTTATTTCACAGAATTTTACTTCTTTAACGGCTTTAACGATGTTAAAATTCGGATCACTCACAACACATTTATATATAAATACAAATTTTCAATGTTTTTTTCATGGTGTAATTCAGCTGAATATTCCGACTGAAAAATTGAAACTGGAATTTTAAATATAATTTTGAGAACTTTGAATTATCTTACATGAAATATTTATTTATTTCATAAATAAAATGTAATCCATTTCTTTTCTTAATCTTAACCAGAGCTGTGTGCGTGCGAACTTAAAAAGAACATAAATAGACATTTAAAAGTAAAATATTTATTAGCATTTAAAATTTTTTTTAAAGTAGCCGCGTTCTGTTAGTCAGTAAATTTTAAATAAAATATTTTTAATGAGCTTGGATATTCTATTTCAATTTTCCTTTTTGAGTGGTCTAATAATTTTGCATTACTTTATCCATTTGTGCATTCAAATGCGTAAACAAATAAATAATTCGATGGTTTTTGAGGTAGAAAAATGTGAGAAGTAAGAGCAATATTCATATCTCTTTCACTTTTTTTGTGTTAAATCCTTTTTTCAGCTGCTTGTATAATACAATGATCAAATGAAAAGGTACGAAACGACACAAAATGAAACAGTTAAAATTGCAATCCGCCAAGGGAAATGTAGCGAGACATCTCGGAGCCATTGAACTCTGACTGGATGATCATGCGCGGGTGCCCGCATGCGCAGGAGAGAGCAAAGGCTCTTATAAAAAGCGGTGTCCAAATGATGCGAGCACAGAATTACTCGAGCACAGGAAAAGCATTAACTCCGATGTGTACTGTGAGACACTCCGACGCCTACGCAGGTCCATCAAGAACAAAAGACCGGGGCTGCTCACGGAGGGTGTGGTTCTGCTCCATGATAACGCGCGTCCACACGTCTCCAGAGTCACACAAATGGAACTGGACAAGTTCCAATGGGAGACGTTGGACCATCCGTCTACAGTCCGGACATGTCACCATGCGATTTCCATGTGTTTGGTCCACTGAAGAAACACCTGAAAGGAAGCGCTTCAACTCGGACGACGTACTCAAGGACACTGTGAAGGACTGGGTCTCGTCACAGCCACAGGAATTCTGGGAACAAGGAATCCTGCGGCTTGTTCATCAGTGGGATCGTTGTGCTCAGGCCTATGGTGTATATTTTGAATAAAGTCTATATTTGTACCACCGTGTCGTTTCGTACCTTTCATTGATCACTTGTATATTATTGCAAAGTACATTCGAAATAAAAGTATAACTATGAGAGTTATTCATACATTTCTTCAAAATTCTTCATAATTGTGGAGTAAGTAAGAAACACATAGTACATTTGTTAAAGGTAAAGCAGGCTTCAAGTAGCAAAATAAGTATGTACACAGAAAAATCAATAAAAAAACTATAGAGAAAATATTGTGAAATAAAAAACATTGCATAACACAGCAGTTGAACCCTCTATTCTTGTAAATACATTTATGAATTGAAAAAAAAAATGAATTATATGGATCTGTTATTTTCAATTGTTATTGTCAAGGAAACCTATGATTTGAGTTGTCATATGTAAAAGAAATAATCTTTCTTATGAAGTTTTTCCTTTTTGAAATAAAATGTAATATTTTATTACACCAAATATATCATGTTGTCGATGAAGGTCAATGAAAGAATCTATTTCATTTCCGGTAAAATCATTTTAAACGCCATTCAAAGTAGCATTAATGAAGATAGATTCAATACCCATTTAATAATATCTGTATTGAAAAACAGTTGATGAAATCTGACTGAATTATATACACTGCTGGCCACACAAAATGCAACACCTTGAAGGAAGCATTCAAGCCATGTGAAATTTGTATCATGCGTTGGTGGCTAAGAAATATGCAAATCATTAGCATTGTAGTGCAGACGCACATCACGGACGACCATAGCGCCACTCGCAAGCACTATATAAGGGAAAAACCGATTGGCAATTTAAAGTACGGCAATTTTTTTTCGTTTTTTTTGCCTCATGGAGGACATCGAGCGTCTTATGACTAAGTTTCTGAATTCCACCGAGGAAGAACAGTAGTGTATAGGGATTACGAAATATCCTTCAGAGAAATCAGTCAACGTGTTGGACAAAATCAAGTAACTGTGATGCGGATCTGCCATCGCCGGTTGCAGGAGAAAACGACGGACCGACATGGGCTGATCGCACTCACCTCGTTACACCACGGCCCATGATTGCAGGCAGATTGTGCGCATGACAGTGATGAATCGCGCAGCCACATCACGAACCATAGCATAGCAGATTCAGCCTGTTACGCATCATTCGGTGTCCGCTCGCACCATTCGACGCCGTTTGCAGCAGAGTGGAATGTCCGCAAGTAGTCCATTGCTTCGTTTACCCTTGACCGGTAACCACAGGCTTTTGTGCCACCAAAGGTGCGATCAACGGTGGACATGGGCAACGGAATGGAGCGACATACTAACGAATCCTGCTTCTGTCTGAAACATCAAGATGGTTGGATTCGAGTTTGGAGACACAGTGGTGAGCGGCTGCTGGCGTTATGCATTGCCACACTGATCCTGAACCCGGTACCATGGTTCGGGGTGATATTGGATTTCTCCGCCGCACCTCTCTTGTACACATTGCCAGTACACTGAACAACCAGCGCTACATCTTCGAGGATTTGGAGCCCGTGGTCTTCCCATACATTCAGCTATTGCTATCAGCTATATTCTAACCAGGATAATGCGTGACCTCCCGTGGAACTTTACCCATCAGATTGAATTACTTCCTTGGCTTGCTTGTTCTATTGCCAATCGAAAATGTGTGGTCAATGCTTGCACAATGACTGGCTCGGGATACACCACCCGCTGCTACAGCAGATCAGTTTTTGCAATATGTGGAAGTCGCATGGATTGCCGTAACCCCATAGATACAACCAAAGCCTTTTTTTTCTATGCCGAGGCGTGTAGTAGCAGTTATAGCCAACACTGTCGGCTACAGTAATTACAGATTTTTGTCACAATCCACACGTCACAAGAGGCTGTAATTTCAATCGTTTGCTATTTGTACAACGTTATCTGCCAAATAAGTTCCGCCGCGATATTTCTGGTCCTTTCTGGCGTTGCATTTTGTGTGGCAAGCAGTGTATAATAGATTATTCAGAAGCATTTTGTATACTTCTTTTCTTTAAAAATACTTCATTTACTTAGTTTATATGTATAATTTGTTTCATTTTAAGTTTTTATTTTAGACTTTTAATGATACAGGGCAGACAGGGCCATTTTTTCAATTCTGATATAAGACAAATTATACATATATTGTCGCCATTAAAATTGCAGAACCATGCATGAGAGATGACGATAGAAATGTCATATTCACATGAAAGGAAAAAGATACCGGAGTGTGCAAATAATTAGAAATGTAACACAATTTAATGACGCAGGATGGATAAAGTTATTCTACGGATTCCTCGTTCAAATTAAACTTCGCCAATATATAGGTTCCTTACTTATTATATATTATTCGTGGATATTTTATCTAATTTTTCTTATAATTTCCATTCAATTATAGTAGTTAAAAATTGGTACCAGTACTCCCTAACTTTTTTATTTTTACCCTGGAACTTTCTTTCAGTCATAATTAACTTTGGTAAATTTGGAAAGTTGAAACTGGGTCGATACTCTACTGTTAACTAATCTATAAAAATATCGATCTCATTAGGCCGAAATAAAAAAAATCGTATCGTTCGTGTTCCCCGAAACCAAGCGAAAAAATAAATAATTTGTAAAAGAAAAGCTTCTCTGTCGTGATTAAATACTTTTCAGATGATTAACTTCTAACTTTGACAGGTTACAGAGTTTTAGGGAGGAGCAATTTATCAGCCAATACGCTTTGATGTACTTTTTTGCTTCTTACTCTTGTCCTTTGAAAATTTGAAAGGATTTCCTGTTGCTCATTAATCGAGATCTCTGTCGAATTTCATTCATAATTATGGATGGAAAGACTTAACTTTATTAAATTAAAAGCAATGCAAGAGAATACTTTTACCAGTTTCTTTCTTTAGAAAAATTATATTGACTTATGCACTGTTAATTATTAATTTCTGATGCAACGCTAAAAGCAACATTTTAATAATATTGCCTTTCTCTAATAGGCGAAAAAGTTCAATGGGAAATCAAAAGAAATACTTTGATATTTCCCCTCATAATAAAGTGTGTCAATTTACCTTTTTTTCTTGACATTTAAAATAAAGTTCAAATGGGAAGTTAGACTGGTTATTTAAGTTAGTTACCAAGGTATGCTCAAAATTAGAAGCTAAAAAGATCAATAATTCATTTCAATAAATTATTTAAAAAATGAAAAAAAAAAACTATACAATGAAGTTATTGCAAAAACTAAATAATATTAAGCAAAAATTCGCTTCTTTTCCCCATCTGAATAAGTAAAGCGTATTTGAACTATTATGTCCATTAAGTTTTGATGGCGATGTCCAACGATGATGTTTGGAGAAATACCTCACAAATTTGAACCATAGCTAAAAGAAGATGGCATATATACTGCCCTTTCATCCTTTTAATTTTTTTACAATGCTGCTTATTAACTTTGAGCATTAGTTCCATTTTATGTATAGAAGTCCAAATTATCCGATTAGTCCTAGCTGGGACAATTTCTGGAGCCAGCAATTCCCTGTTATGCAAAAGAATTTTCACGATTGTTTTACCAGTTTGTCAGTATAAAATATATGCATACATGGGTTATAAAGTTAAATATTCATAAATTACCGAATTAATTTTGTTAATGTTTATGTTTCACTCATTACAATATTCATTGTAAAACTCTTTGAACTTCTTAAACTGATAAAAAGGGAGCAAGTTTATGCCTTTTTTTGTAGAATGTGTCATTCTACAAATTTTCTACGTATAAAGAAAGTAGTCTTTATTTTCAAACATTTTGGGGCAAAAATGATTTTTTGTATGGCTTGTATTGCTGTCTACAAATTTTAAGAATTAAATATATAAAAAAAAAACTCCAAAGTATCTGGCAAAATTTTAAACAGGTTTGATTATTAATAGGAGTGAAAATTATTGTTGCCAGTTATTGAAAAATTTGGACTGAAAAAATATTTAAATACCATCGTACAATTGAAAAAACCATCAAGTCACACACACACACACAAAATATCAATGAATACTTTAAAGACCTCAAAATCAAATTCAAAAGAAAATATTGCGAAATAATACCCTGCCCATATCTTTAGAAGATAAACCACTTAATATTTTTTAGTAAATTTACGGCTTCAATACATGGACGATTCTATTACTTCACAGATTTTACTGTTTACTGCTTAGCGAAATTTAGGATTTGAGGTTGTCACTTGTAAAAAAATACCATCTTCCGGTGGATTGTTCATTTCTTTTGATTTAAATAATGAATTTAATTATTTCGGATTTCTCAAGCTGCTTGATGCAAAATATATTAATACAGAAAATCTCTATTCCATTTTCATTAAATTTACAAAAACGTCATTAGTACAGATAAATAAAATATCAACTTAATAATATTTGTTTTGAAAGAGAGAAGAGGAAAAATGATTGCATTGCATATTATATATCAATTATTGACCCGTTTAATCTTTGATTATAAAACTAATTTTTCTTTCTTAATAAATTCTGATCAAAATATTTTATACACTAATAGATGATTTTTGTATTCAGAATTCATGCAATGTGTACATAAAAACAATTTATTCAGTTATTAGATAATTTCTAAGGCCTGGTAAAAAATATATGACAAAATACATTTAGAAACTTAGAGAGAGAGTAACATATTCTCTCAAATTTGCAATACAACTTGAGCTCTTAGTTGACATCAGGAAATGGATTTCTGATTTATTATTTATGAGTTTCTTACATGTCATTCAATGAAATTTTATTTAAACATTAATTTATTATAACATTTTATTTACTATAAATTATTTATCATTACTTACTAACTTTGACTTTTATCTCCTCTGTTAAAATTAACAGACTTAACTTACACGTCTGAGTCTGTGAAAATAATAATATTAACTTAGATACAAAAAAATCTTATAATATCGTCTGCATTCGCCAAAGAGACTGAGAAAAATAAACTATTTCGAAAAACAAGGGCTTCCTTTTCAATATTAGACACTTCTCACGATTAAATTTTGACTATAGCAAAATCCTGCGACTCACAGAACTTTATAAAGTGACTTTATCATCGAATACGCTTCAATAGCGCACTTTTTTCTATTTATACTTACTTCGAAAAGTTATAAAGACTTCTCATTGCTCAGCGAACTTCATTAAATTGAGAGCATAGTGATATGAGGGAGAACTTGTTAATTAGTGAACTATAATCTTCATGCCCCAGAGCTCACATTTAGTTAAAAATATCACAAAACTTTAAAAAAAAGTCCAATTTTAAAAAAATATAATGTTTAGAAGTTTTATTTTATATATTTTAATAGTTTTCAATATTTATTTTTATTTGAAATATAAACTTAGCAAATGATGATGAAGTGTATTTTCAAGATGACACAATACGATTTAATTGACAAAAATCGGTCAAAAAATCAAATATAATTTTGTTAGCCTAAATTAATTTTTATATACTTTTCTATACTCTTATAAAATTTGAAAGCTTTAAGATTAAGAAAAGCAGAATTGTGATGGCTTTTACGTTCGTTTTTATTGACATTCCAATAGCAAATTTAAACTTTAAACTGGCTTATCTCAGAAAGATAAAATTACTAGTTTGTCTTCTGTTAAAATGCTAAGGCCTTTTTTCTATTGTTCCCAATACCTGGAAATTTTTTTCACTTGTTGTTAATAGTACATGTGTTATACCTGTCAGTTCCTGCTTGACTCTTAAACCCCTTGACTACCCGCAGACCCGGTTAGATGAGTGGGAGAAACTGAATGATCAACAGATATGATTTCAATCTAGTTAATTTATTGTTACCAAAATACTAATCAGACACAATAAAAATCTAATTAAGATAGGCGATTAAATAGTAGAGCGTGGAGGTGAGTTTCTATAACCCGGGGATACTACTACGGACCCACAACTGAATCTAAGACCGCTTAAATCCGCTCAAATATAAGCTATGTCACACACTAATAAGCTAACTTCGAATTAATCAAGCTCACGATACCTGTACTTTTTATGCATCGGATCCTACACATGAATCTTGCAGGTGATCTTTATCGGGCTTGATCAATGTCATTGGATTCACACTCTGTAAACTTTTTCCTGGACAACTCCAAGACCTCTAACTAATTCAAATCTCTTTCAATCTTCAACTAACAGCTAACGCGTAGATTCCATGTTAACTCCTATTTGCCAACTCCAACGTGTGAACTCACAAACTCGCGAAAACAGAATTTATATAATATACTTCATTTACATAATCACGCTTTCTTGGTCGCCAAAAGTTGGTTGAATAAAACTATTTTCCCCCAGAAGAGTCCCCAAGGTATTAATATAGTCACGGATAGAACCGTCACACATGGAACAAAAGTTGGTATGTATTTTTCAATCAAAGCAGTACTTAATTTAAAAAAAAAAAAATTTTATTTAGAATTTACAGATTTTTTAAGGAATTTTTAAGAAGCATCTATAAAAAGAAGTATTGTACAATTACCAATCAGGTTATCACAAAGCCCATACCAATTTTAGTCACACATAGTTTGATGTACTTGTAAATAAAATTTAATATACATAATGCAACTTTTGTAGGAAGAATAGCATTTTAAAATCACTTCATAAGTTTAAATTTTTTCCCTTAAAAATTGAATCGCTAGCTTTTTATGAACTTTTGAGCACGAAATCTGTTTTACAACATACACACACATATGAGGCAATGAAAATAATTAAGTGAAAATTATTAAATTTAAAAAAAAATTGTGTAAATCGTACCATGTCTCTTTAAGCAAAAAATAAGTTTCAACCTTGGAACGCGTTCCGATAGTTATACACATTCATTTGGTTATAACTTTATGAATAATTTAATTTTGATTAAATAAAGAAATTAAATTTTGTGATTGTAGAAATATTTAATTAAGAGATATTTGAATATCAATTTGTTTAAGAACATAAGAAATTAAAATTCTTTTGATAATTTAAAGATACAAAACAGCAAAATGCCTCTTGTTAAGATAATAAAATCTTCATATTTTTTATGATTATTCATACATGTTTTCATAATATAAATATTTTACTAATAAATGTAATTTTAATTTTACATAAAAGGTTATCTGAGGAAGTAATTTAGGTTGAAATATTTTGCACTACAGCAAGAATAAATTAATTGATTTTATTCAAAGTGAATTAGAAATGAATGGGAATATTCCTTTTAAAAATTACAATTTTTCTACTGAACATCAATATTTAAGCGAATTATTTTTTTCAATGTTATGTATTAAAGTAATTTTTACACATATAGAGTCTACTTTAATAGAATAATTTATTCTTTTCTAATAAAATAAATATTTACTGCAAGCTATTATAGGTGTTGGATAACTGGTACTTATTTAAAAATCGAAAAAAAAATTAGATTTAGATTTTGATAAGGAGAATGAGAGTGTTGAGAGAGAGCGAGAGAGAGAGAGAGAGAAAAAAGAGATTTGATAAAAACTTAAATTGAGGATATGCACTGGTATATTTTAATCAGTATAGAAGTATTATGCATCATTAATTGGAATTTCAACTAGTAATTTGGAAAGGAATATAATTGAGGGATTAACGAGGAATAAATAATGGTTGGAGGAAAGTTCTATCGTATTTTAAATAGGCAGGTGATTTTTCTTGTAAATAAAAAAATACATCTGGCTAGTGAGTCATTCGGATTTTTTTAGTTTTTTTTAGCTGCTGTATAATATAAAAGGAGTCTATTTTTACCGTCCATCATTTATTTGTGATATTTAAAGTGAAAAACATGTCAGTAGATAAAGTGCATTTACGACACTGCATTTTGTATGAATTCCAAAAATGAAGCAACGCATCGGTTGCATGTAGAAATTTATGTGGTATTTGGAAAAGATATTGTAAATGTTCGTACTTGTCAAAGATGGTTTAACAAATTTCGTTCCGGGGATCTGAGCCTCCAAGAAAGTGATCGATCTGGACGACCATCCAAGATCGATAATGATGTTTTGCGATCCATGTTGGAAAATAATCCACATTTAACAAGTCGAGAAATTGCAGAACAGTTTGGCATTCATCATACAACTGTTGGCGATCACATTAAATCTCTTGGGTTTATGTTAAAGCGAAGTGTTTGGGTCCACATGAATTAACGGAAAAGAATTTGTCTGAACGTGTTAGAATGTGTTCATAACATCTGGTTAAACACAATGTGGAGCCGTTTTTGAACAAGCTGGTTACTGGAGATGAAAAAGTGAATTCTTTACGAGAATATTAAGAGAAAAAAAGCTTACTGCAAACCAGGAACTTCATCAGCAACAGTTCCAAAACAAAGTATCCATCGACGAAAAGTACTGCTTTGTTTGTGGTGGGACCAGAAAGATCCAGTGTACTACGAGTTGCTGAAACAGGGAAAAAACCATTAACGCGGATATGAACTGCAATCAGCTGGATAAACTGAATGCAGCTATCAAAGAAAAAAATGCATCCATTAGCGTGTAGAAAAGGAATAATGTTCCACCACGATAATGCTTGACCGCATACTGCAATGGAGACACAACAAAAACTGAATGCGTTAGGATGGAAGTCCTTAGTCACCCACCGTATTCACCTGACATTGCACCATCTGATTATAACCTGTTAAGATCTCTGCAAAACTATTTAACGGGAAAAAATTTAAGTCTTTTGGAAGTGTTTCTAAGGCAGTTGCTGACTATTTTAACTCCAAGGACGAGAACTTCTACAAAACAGGAATTCACAAGTTACCTGAAAGATGGCAACAGGTTGTAACAAATAACGGAGCATATATAATTGATTACTATTAAATACGTATTTTTATAAACGAACTCAAATATTTTCTTTAAAATACGACAGAACTTTCCCTTCAACCCATTATATCACATATACTCAGGTATAAAACAGGTTATTTTCAATAGATTTGTCAATAGAAATAATATTAATACTAAGGACACTTTTTTCATATTTGGATATTTTTCTCTTCTTTCTTTAGTGAGACTGTAAAATCATTATCAACTATTTCTAATTTTACATCAATTAAACTAAATGCGTTGAAAAATAAATCCATTTCTAAGAAAAGTTGGACAGGAAATTATGTTTTGATTAGCATACAACTTTTTGGCTAATTTCAGACGGAAATATGCATTAAAACTATTATTAACTAGTTTTTATTTTAAATCGAAATAGTAAATTAATTGGAAATTACATATTAGGCAGGAAAATTTTATTTTAACTAATATACAATTTATGCTATCTTTAATGATCTATTTATCATACAATAGTACCACAATGCGATATATCCTTGATAGAATTGATTAAATGAGTATATTAAGGTACCGACTGGTTGCGACAACTTTTTTTTTTAAAAAAAGAGATATGGGGATTTTTTTGTGATTTTTAGATTTGTTTAGTGCATTTTAAGAAAAAATGTGCTAAAATTAAGAAGAGAAAAAGAAATTATTATGACTAAAATGGAAAAAAATAGGTAAAAATCGACAAAAAATAGCATAAACGCGGCCCGTTTGCACAAAGGTTTATAAACACATTTTCAATTTTTTCAATCTAATATGTTGCTATGTTATTCAATTTTGAAATGACCTTCAGGATAAGAGATATTTTCTTTTTTACAAAAACTAGAGCACTCTATCTCGGTTACTATATGAAAATGCTTAAAAAGACAGTGACTCTATTCACATAAGGGACTGTAAATTTTGTAATAAGACAGTGATTGATAAATCTGAAGGTTAAAACAATTATATTATTATACAGAACTTACAGAAAAAATTTCAGTTTTTTTTATGTTCAAAACCTTTTTAGCAATCTCTGAGACCGTTTGATTATTTTCAAAAAATCACATTTCGAGTAAAACGCATTTTAAAGCATGACATCTTGCTTAAAGTAATGGCATCTGCTTTTACTAAAACACTTGTAGTTTTTGTTCTAGTAAATGGAAAATGATAAACTTGGTATTTTTGTAAAGCTAATAAGATGTTTCATAAAAGAAAATCATACAAAAAATTGTCAATTTTGGCAAAATTCACAGTTTTAGGGTAGTCGGATACCTTAAGATAATTAATGAAATTGCATCCATGTTATAATTCGATTTCTTTCTAGTCTTTAACAATATTGCCTCTTTTGCCTCGCATAATGTAAATTACAAACTCCATGATAATTTAAGGTGGTACGGTTTTTAAACTACTATACATAAAGATATAATGTTTAACTTTATCAAAAATAAAAAAATAAAAAATAAAAAAAATTCATGAATGGTTAGGTGGGTGAACGGAGTTCCTAGCTCTTCTGATCTTTAACCTCCAATCGTTATATTTTTGCGTGAATTTAACGTTTTGACCCATGCCCTTTGTTAGATAAAAAATACTAGATAAATAAAGTAGCTTAAAGAAAAATAAGAAACATTAAACTTTCAAAATAACTGAATGCATTAAATGCTTGGAAAATAGCTTCAAAAACAGTGCAAAACATTGAGAGTGAAGACAAATTTAGATCATAAGTGGGCGGGGCGAAAAAAAAAATCAAAACAACTTGTTTATTATCTTGTCTGTGCATTGAGAGGATTTGTGATTGTTTCTAATTTCCTTCTTTCTTGTTATATACACATAAATAATATATTATTATTCAATGTTCCGTACCAAACATTAAAGATTCTGTTAACATCGCTTCAACCAGAAGACTTTTTCTCTCTCTCTGTTGGAGACATATCTCAAAATTTTGAATTTTGGTCAATGGAAGAGAACAAACCTTGACAACACCCTATTCTTTTAGCTTCCATTAAAGGCCAAAGGGATTACTTAAAGCGTGTAAAATTTAACTTTCACCATACTCTCTACACTGCGAGAATTGAATATAGTTTAAAAAACGTTTAACTATATATGTATTATATATAATAGTAGTGGGATATTTATTGTTTATATTACTCTTCGGGATGTAATAATACAATAGTAAGGAATATATATATATATTAACACAAAATATATGGGTAATTTTCCCTGTAAAATCTAATTGCAGGATTAAATATATCACCTCCCAAGTATTAGATGGCAAAAAGAGACACTAAAATGCAAGTTAGTTTATTTATTTGGAAATTCTTTTGAAAAATAGGACCCAAATAAAGAAAATCTTATTACTTTTTATATTTCAAATAAGAGATGAAAGCTGTTCCTCTGAGGAATGAGTTCTAAACAAAAAAAAGATATTTCTCAATTTGAATCTTTTTTGACTAAACCTTCTACGAACGTTTCTTCTTTGTGTTTTGTTCAAAGCTAAATCAAATTCATTCATAAATAAATATTCAATTGAAGATTTAAAAAAATAAACACTGTATAGTTTTGAGCTTAACAAAATTTAAGAAACCTTATGATCTCCTGTTGTTGAATTATCTTGGTGAATCATAGGAATGTTTACAGAGATTTCTTTTGGAAAATAATTCTCCTTATTTTTCATCAGAAGTATATGTCAAGAAGAAAAAGAATTTGGTCGAAGCTTAGAAAACTCTAAGTATAAAAGTAAATAAAACCAGATAATTTATGGATTTCTGGCATTCGTCATATTTTTATTTAATAACAGAAATTATTTTTTATTAATAAAAGTTAATAATTAGCTTATTTTTTTTATAGAAACAGAAAAAAAAGGATTTGTGTTTGTATTAGTTGTTGCAGAGTACTTGTTTTTATATTTCTCTTAATCTTCTGAGAATATTGCTTATTTTTCTGTTAGATTTGATTTTCGTAACCTAAGGCATCATATTTAGCAACAATTTATCTCTCGTTTTTTTGTTAAAAGCTACTGTTTAAACAATTTAATTTTATTGAATGTTATAATTAAATTTTAAACTATAATTACATGCTGACTTTTTGAAAATTAATAATGTTTTTAAAGGAATAAAAAATGAGATGCAACAAATTGGATGCACATTCTGGCTCAAGAAAAAAAGAAGTAATAAAATAGAAACAGTTCCATTGAAACGCGATGTATTTTTCACAGGTTGTTGAACAGAAAAAGCAATGGCACGAAAAAACAATAGGAAAACATCTATTACTTTCAGATAAGCAATATGAACAGTAACGTCCCTAACTTGTGATGAAGAATGTTTAGTTCCAAGAGTTTATTAGAACAGCGTGTGGCTACTGGAGACACAAGTTCTACAGCTACGATTCAATCTAGTAAGCACATCTTCATCCGCACTTTGTGGGGTCTATGCCCTTCTTCAAGGAGACATGTTATAAAGTCATTAAAGTTTAGAGGAAGAATGAAAAAAAAGGTCTCCCTAGCATGCCCAGGCATGCTTTCATTGTATATGTGTATGGGGGGGGGGGGTGCTCACCATTCCATTTGAAGCAGTATTTCCGTTATACGTATTGGTTGAGAATGCGATCGCAATGAACTCATAAGTTATTGTCCGTAAACATGGCATCAAGATTCATAGCTGTCAAATGTGGATGAACATATGAGTCGTGGATTACTTCTCAATAAATAACTGCAGCCATGTAACCACGACCAATAACGAGAAGTTCAGTTCGGCCATTGAATGAAGTCCTCACCCGTACCATGCTATTAGTGTTAAGGAGCAGTACTGTTAAGGCCGGATCACTCCTGTGAAAGGTTGCGTTAGGAAGACATTAAGATGCTCGTTATCTAGAGCCTTGATATGCCACTGTAGGTGTGAAAGACTCCAAGCGAATCTGGAAGTCAATTGGAGAGAGTCCGTTGGAGTGTGTCTGGGCGTTGTAGAGGGTTGAAGTGTGTAGAAACGTCTCTGAAGCGTCTGGGTTTCCTTTTTTGATGTCTCTCTGAAGATGGAATACGTCACGCTTTATCGAGCCTCACGTGGCGCAGGATCACTTCTGTTTGAAAATAACCGGATTACTATTCGGGAATTGGTCCTTGTCACCCTTCGTGCGTTGAACTTTGAAGCTGAAGATTAGCGTGGGAATTTCGTCGGCCACTTCTCTGTTGGCTAGAAAAGGGAGGTAAATGGATGGCTTGCCTTAAAACTGTCCAATGTCCGATCATTTCTTTATTTCGGGCTTTGACCAGCTGATTTGCGAAGTGGCTTAAGACGATCGACCAAAGTAGGAAGAAAGAAATAAAGAGCAAATTGTTTTAAACGCTGTTAAAAATGAATACTTCTGCATACTGAATTTTTAAAATAAAATTGTTTTAGAAACGAGTTTAAATATAAGTGCCACCTCTGAGTTAAAAATAAGCTTGTAATATATGAAAACAGGATCTCGTGTAATTTTGTTCTCATATTAAAGCCACAACTTCTATTTCTATTTAGTGAACGTATATGCTATAACAACGAGATAGATAGAAAAAGATTAGACTTACGCCCTTCAAAAGAACGAATTATATCTTGAGCAAACGCGTTGTGTATCGCGCATGAAAACAAAGGCAAATTAAGTACTAAATTTGTTAACTACCTTTAAGGGTGAGAGAGAGAGAGATTCTTAGTCTTTTTTCTGCTCCATAGACCTAATGTTAAAACTTCCAGATCACATTGTCTCCCGAAATATCGCTTAAAAAATATGAAATGTTTTTGCAAAGGCAAATGGGGCTAATTAAAACAAATATGAAGGAAACATAGTTTTGTTACTAATATTATTTAAAGACAATATTAGATAACGGTTATAAATAATGATAGTTTCAGAGACCTACTGGTCAATCTACTATTATCTCATCTGGCTTTGGTCAAGGATTCACAGCCACTTCCCTGAAATGACCAGACAAAGTAGAATATGCAGTATATATTAATTCCAAGTGCTTCGGACTTTGGCCCAAACACAAATTGGTCAACCAATAAGCGGACAGGCCAAACTTTGAGCTTTGGCTGTAACATATCTATTGCTTTGCAAAGGCCCATATGAAGTTATAAAAATATTTTAATGCGGAAATGCTTATGGATTTCCCTGTAAGACACTTATCCTTTAAGACCTAACCCGCACGATCGTGCGGGTTAGATATTCTTGTACATTTTTGATTCTGGAATAGTCTTATGTAAAAAAGGCCCTAATTGAACAGTTGAGTGGGTTTACAGTAAGTGTAAAGTATCACTTTTTATCAATAGATTGAGGTTGTAGTCCGTGTTTTACTTTCAGCTGGCAAATCTAGCTTTGTTTTCAAATACAACGAAAACATGTCTTTTTTCATATCAGTTCGTAAAAAAGTCATTATCAATATAATTATAATTTCTTAGGTACCCAGTTTTGTCTTAATGTTTAAATAATTGTAAAATAGTATGAATATTAATTATACTCTATTAATGTTGCTTGCAGGACTCGGGATTTAGTTACCCGCATGATCGTACGGGTTGAGCGTTACTTGAGTCACTGCAGCTGTAACGGTAAATACTTGCCATGTCAGTTTTCTTTCCTGTTTCACTAATTTTGAATGAAACCTAAATAAAGATGAAACATATTGTTAATAATTAATACCGTATTTTCTTGGGGGTTGCCATGGAACGAGTCCCTTTTTTCTTTCTCTCCTTTTTTTTGCACAACTAATTTTCTCTTTCATACATTTGTTGAGGGTTATGGCATTTTCATCTTTTACACGATATCTGCATCCATTTCTAAACCTCTCCTCCCCCCAAATCTAGATTTTCTGGTGGGAATTAGTAAAATGTAATTTAAATTTTTAAATTTTTTTCAAATGATAAAATTTTCTAAAATATTTTATTATTTTTCATAGAATACTGTTTTAACTTTTAAGCAAAACTTTTTCATGTGTATAAAAGGAAAAGGATTCTCACACAAGAAGAAATTTTGCAATCAATGAATAAATCAGATTCTGAGCTTAGTGATCTCTCGGATTACGACTATGTGTGAACAAAACATGTAAATCACGTATACTGGAAGGATAATCAAATTCAGATGCGAGGGACGAAAAAAAAACATGGAAATATTTGAAATGGAAAGACATTTTGGATTATTATTCACCATCAAAGTCTCTTGAACCAATTCATTTCATTGTTTTAGTTATTGTAAATTATTGGTTTCTTTGCACACACACACACACACACACACACACACACACACACACACACACACACACACACACACACACACACACACACACACACACACACACACACACACACACACACACCACACACACACACACACACACACACACACACACACACCACCACGCACGCACGCACGCACGCACACACACACACACACACACACACACACACACACACACACACACACACACACACACACACACACACACACACAAATAAGATTTCTCCAAAAATCAAAATCAAACGAATCTCTTAAAATTTAAATTAGAGATAGCTGAAACTTTAGCAGCCTCTCCACCTACTAGCAAAATATTTTAATTGATGATGAATATAACAGTGTTGTGTGTGTATGTGTAATTCCTCCCGCAAAAACATCGAAGTATTATATTCCGCCTGCTATACATATCATACCTTTTATCCTGACTATACCAGGATAAAAGACGTGACATGTATAGCTATTTTCGATGTGTTGATGACATACAAGATCTCGTAAGGGTTGATTTAAAAGCTGCGGAAGCAGTTCAGAAACATGCTGTGAAAAATGCAATGTTTGTTTGTACTTGTCAAAAACAAAAACATTCTTTAAAGATTTTCCCAGTAAATAAATAATGTGTCAATAAAAGAATTAATTATACTTTAGTAATTTCCTTATTTGTTACAATTTTAGTTGAGTTAAGATTGTTTCTTCCATCAACTTAGACCTAAAAATGTATATCACGTAAAATTTCACAGGTGACCTATTTCACAAATAAAGTCGAACCTGCACAATCGTGCTGGTATCGTCTACGTTCCAAGGGTGGAACGCGAATGTTTTTAAAATATTTTTTCTAGTGTCATTGGGGTCAATATATAGTTTTAATAACCAGAAGAATTTAACATATAAAGATAGAAATATTTCGGGTCTTAAAAGGATAGATATAAAATTTTTTATACTAAAATCTTTCTTCTTTTCGAGTTATGCCAACTTTACGGTCTGTTGTTTATTTTTTCAGATAGACAGTATTTCCAAAATTGTCCGCATTTTGAATCGTATCTAATGAAGATTTTTAAAACACAAGATAATATTCTTTTTGAGAAGAGAAGACGAGAAAATATCCAAATTTTAAGTGATAAACTTTGTTCATTTGAACTCATAACTCCATAGCATTGGTTTAAAATAACGTCCTTTGTTTTATGGTTAAAAGATATTTTACTGTGTCTTCATCGTAATTCTAAGCAACAATCTTATCACTTGTGAAGAAATATAATATTTTATAATAAATCATGCTATAACATTATCAGGAACACATTTCTATATCAAAATAATAGTTAATTAATTTCTTATCAATCACCCATTCTAAGTTTTTGGCATATTTGTTCTAGTTGGAAGCAAGTAAAAAGCTTAAAAATGTTTAAAGGACAATGGAATAAATTAAGTTTATCAGAATTCTTTGTAATGAATTAATAGTAAATTTCTAAAATAGTACTTTATTTAAAAAAAATTAAACTGAAAATGAGTTACTTTATAATTTTGATGGAGAAAAATCATTTGAAAAAGATAAGTGTAATTCAATAAATAAATTCAAACTCGATAAAGACAAGAAATCAGTTGTAGTCTTATATAACACTGTGTTTTCATTATTACCACAGAAAATAAAAATATTTTTTTTCTAGTATATTGAAAAAAACTTGGTAATAGTCAGCTGTTTGAGTATATTATATAACTGCTGCTGTGGTAATTATTAGATTTAGAATAGTAAATAAATCAAGTTTAATTTTGTTATGGATATTATTTACTTCACTGAAGAAGTGGAAATATATGATGTTGTCTAAAAACTATTTTCACAGATTTAGCAAAGAGTATAGTTAAAATATTCTTCCTTCTTTATCCTAATAGTGATTATTCATGCTTTTTAAATAAACAAATAAATTACTATAAAATTTATCGAAACTGGCTTTGTCTCTAATTAGAAGTGGATTGTTACTTAATGCAATTTCCCTTGATAATACTTTTATATGGAATTTCTTAGATAATATTTTTAAAAAAACACGAATAGGTTTGGTTCTTAAGAGATTTTAAATCATAAGAACATTTTGTACATGTTATGCTAATTTTTCTTTCTGACATAATAATATGTCTGTAAGCCGAATTTCATTGCAACACATTTCATTGCAACAACTGAGCTGAATTTCATTTCACAGACTTAATGTTTGCGACTTAATTTTGGACATGTGAGTATACTTCACTGTTGAGACATCCATGATTTTAAAGTCACTGTTGTTACACGATACACTATTTCAAACTCTGCAAATTGGGAAAGAACGAAATTTAGTAATTAATTACAAAAGGGATTGAGAAATTCAGTGTGGTAGTTTTCTTTTAATAACACCAAAGCGCGCTTTTAATATATTAGTTAAATATTTATTATTATTTAATTTTTAACTAAGCATGAGATGCCATTTTTATGGTATTTTAATTATCTTTTATTTGAACTTTAATATCGTATTTTTTATCCATTATTATTAGCTTTGAGCAAACGCTTTTAATCTCAATTTTTCCGGTGTTTTAAAAAAGAACTTTTTGTTCTAAACGAAAGGAAAAGTGAAATGAAATCTTGAAAGTCCGTTTCAAAATCCGGGTTTCCAAATAGTTTGTAAAATTAACATCCACTCATTAGGATGTCTGAAATCATATTATCATTATGTGGCAAGTTTTTGTTGCAGAACATAAAACCTAGGTCGACGATCCCATGGTGCCATTTTTGATATTGGCATTTCCCCCTTTTTTTTAGTCCTAATATTTTTCATTCCTTCTGGAATTTGCTTCTTCTATTCATAATAGTACATTTTCTTCTGTTTGAAATGTTAAGCAAACACCATCTCTTGTAGTATGAAACAAGATGCTTACAAATTTCTCTTCTCATTCATTTTTCAAATAAATAAATAAACAAAATAAATAAATGAATAAAAATAAAAAAAAACATGACGCAGGAAGTAAGATAATTAAAGAGCATGCCATAAAAAACGGCTGGAAGAAATGTATTAGGGTTAAACAAAACAAAACAATTGTTGTTGGCGTCTGGAGTCTTACTTTATTTCAATCTGAATAGTAAAGATTCAATCCGTTTCTCTACTTTACACTATTTTATCTGTCATGGGGTTATATTGGAAAATTACATGAATTTTCTATTTCAATTTGGCTTATATACAAGCTGCGAAATTTGGGTAAATTTTTGAAGAAAAAAGATCACTTTCGTCTTACGTACAGATTGGCTTATATTCGGAAATCCACGTGATGGTAGTAAAATAAAATATTTATTGACTGTATTTTTGTATCATAAAGGGCATTTTAGAATAATACAGAATATGTAAAAAGACCCCCTTTGTTTTATTCATAATACTATTATGAAGACTTATTTAGGAATATACGAGAGAGAGAAAAAAATTCTCCTTATTTTCTCTAAGCTTTTAGAATATTTTTCAGTTATTGTTTCAAAACAAGGATATAGTTTCAGAATGGTTTAGGGTAGCTGTGAAATATTGATATGTAAATACCTACATTACATAGATAAAGATAGAGTGTGTATTACGTAGAATTCACTTCTATTTATAAAAATTCATTAAAAAGTTACATTCCCTAGGTAATAAAATTATTGTTACTGTGTAGATAGATCATTTTAATCGAATGCAGAAAATGCGCTTTGCACAAAGCGTTTATGGGAAATTTTTCTAATGGCTCAGTTACCAGATTTTTGTTACTTTTTTAAAATAATAAAACAGAACATTCAGAAGAATTTAGTGAAACGCGATACAATATAATGTAATATTTTCTAGTTGCTTTTAAGCAACGTTAAGTATATTTCCCCCCGGAGTATGAAGGTTTTCGCATTTTTACGTATAAATAAACGTTGGGTATTGCCTTTCACGGAAATCTTCTTCAATGATTTCTGATAATCACATACCCTTTTTTTTAAATTTAAGCTAAAACGATATTAACGAGATAATGGAATTATTTAAATATTAATGGAGATTTATTTCTGGTTTTTTTGTACAATTTTACAGCAAAAATGTAGCTTCAACAGTAATGTTTGACAAAAAATAGTTTTCTTGTGTTTTTTAAATTAATTTAAAAAATGAAAATAAAAATATTAATTCCCGCAATAATATTTTATAAACCGAGAAGATATACTTTTCTATTATCTTATATTTTTTTATGGAATTCCATTTATAAATTATAGTTATAGAAAGGACGTACAGTAAAACATCATTTATCCGAACGTTTATTATCCGGAGCATCAAACATCCGAACCAAAGTCCAAATACGTTTTCGAACAGTGCAGTGTTTAACAGTTGTTTCTTGTGAGGCCAAAAGTGACGGGAAATCTTAAGGTGAGGGATATTTAGGGAATTTCAGATTTGTGATTTGGTAAACATCTGCGTGTAATATTATGTCAGTTTGTTTCCAAGTGAGGGAGTGTATACGTGCTCTTTTGTTGAGTTTTGTTGATGTAGAAACCTGCATGGCATGCGATGCAGAAGACTGCGGATTTCAAATGCTAATTGATGACGAGATAGTGACTTCCGTGCAAGAAGAATCCGACTCTGTCGACGATGAAACAATGAAACAACGAAAGTAACAAGGGTCCATTAAATGCTGACGCATTTTCTGAGTTAGAGACCGCTGTGGAGTGGTACAAACAACAATCAGAGTGCTGTACTACTCAAGTACTGTTACTGAAGAGAATCAGAGACCGTGCATTGAAAAAACGATGTACAGTGGTACAGCGAAAAATAAGTGATTATTTTCCCCAATCAAGATAAAATTGCGACATTTTGAACCTATTTTGCTTTTTCTTCAAGCATGTTTCCCGCAAGTGATGATTTTCTATATTTGTATAGTGTCCAGTTTCATAAACTGCATGGATCGCATTCGGTTTTCGGTTATCCGAACAATCGCATATCCGAACGGTGTCCGGTCTCCATTGATTCAGATAAACGACGTTCTACTGTATTATGATACATTTTCTTTTCTTGCTAGAAATACTTTACAAGTAAATTTTCTTTTTTCATTTCAAAGTCAGTACTATTTGATGCAAAATAGATTTGCATGAAAATATAAGAAACCCGATATAGTTTTATTTGCATTAACTCTTAAAAAGTGGAAAATATATTTTGGATAAAAATACATGCATGGAATATACACATCCAAGCAAACATGAAAAAGTATACAAAGTACTTGAAATGGATCCGGATAAAAGTATGCATTTCGGACGTTTGAAGAATTTTTTTTTGAACTCTTTAGAATAAAACTTTTTTCAAATTGTATAGAAAAAGATTTATGAAAAAAAAATCTATTTTTTTGCATTGGAATGCTTATTTTATATTGAAAATGTTTGTAATGTCCATCAAAAATGATATGCATGTTTGTCGGAATTTTTACATAAAAATGGTTGAAGTTTGCTGACTCAAATATTTTAATACAATGTTTTCAAATGGATATAACAAATGGAACACTTTACATCTATAGATACATAACTCCCATTCATGATTTCTGTAGTAGCTGAAGTTTAAGAAGTTCGTGCATTAATCTGTAAATATATTTTTCCATCACTATTTAGAGGCTGAATTTTGTTCCTTTTTTCCATACAGTTAAACATGCAATTGTGCAAATGGTAGTTTTTGCTACTTTGTTGTTTATGGCATTTGTAAGCTATAAGAGTTAGTATCATCATTATAATTTGTTTCATGATTAAAAGTATATTTTTCCTGTATACTTAAAGTATATAACTGAGTTGTCCTTTTTATTAGAGATGAATATTGCATATTGACGTGTATGGTTTTATACCGTCTATATTCATAGAATTTTTAGCGCGTTTTTCACGTAGTGGAACAAAAGCGCTATTAGGGCGCAAATTTCGTCTTCGTTCCACATTTTGTTGTACCTTTTTCTCAGCCAATAAGCAACCAATTGACCTCGGGTTTTCGGCATTTCGTCGCATTTGTGCCCTAGATGAGCCGAATCATATTTAAATATTTCCATAGTTTTCCCGAATTTTTCTACAAATTTTCCTGAATTTCGCTAGTTTATAACAAATTTTTCTCAAATTTTCCCATGTTTTCAACAAAATCGTACCAAATTTTCCATAAAATATTTCAAATTTTCCCGAGTTTCCATGGAATTTTCCGAATTTTCCACAAGATTTTCCTAAATATCTCGGGATTTTATCAAATTTATCCCAAATTTTACTGAATTTACCCAAAATTTTCCCGAGTTTTCCTGAAAATTTCCCCCGAATTTGCACGAGTTTTCCATAAAATTTCCCGAGTTTTCCACAAAATTTTCCCAGAATTTTTTCTTTTCAGCTCAATAGTGTACATTAGAGGACATTATAGTACTACTTTCTGTTAGTAAAAAGTCCATTAGTTGCGTTGTTGTAAAATGCATGTGAAAAACGCGCTAAAATTACTTGGCCATGCTAATGATTGATATCTTGTTAATTGCAAAATTCTAAAAACAGGCAGTATGATACCAAGCAGTATAAATTGATGTATTGCTCTGATAAATACATTTTTCAGAAGACACTATACCTTACTTTAATGAACTACTCTGTGGGGTTGGTAGCTTAATGGTCAAGGTCAAGGACTCGGGGCTTCAATGTCATGCGTACAACATAGCACCTTTGAAGATCCGCCATGCAGAGACACGTTAAATATATCGAGGCTCAAGCGTCTTCCTGTTGGTGTGGTGATGAAGCTAGGAGTTTGGAGTGCTAGCCATTTGACTATGGTTCAAACTTACGAGGTCTGTCATCAAAAGCCCTCGTTCAGTTTTACATTGCCACGTAAATACAATTCTCACGCACTTAATAAATTGCTTAGTGTGATTCTGGGGAAATATGTTTTAGCTCTGTATCTGCTTGAAGCTTTAAAACTCGAGTTAAGAATACTTAAGAATAAAAAGCAAACATGCTATTTTTTAAATCTATTTAAAAGTATCTAAAGATTTAAAGCTTTTTAAAAGCGTTTAAATTTTCAACAACTTAAAGAAATTTTTTATTGGTCTTTGTGGCGGATCTATACGGATCCTTCTACTAACCCTCTAGGGATTCCTTTTGGGCCATCATTGTTTCAACCAACTTTCTCCGAGAACAGGAAGCGTGATAATGCAAATTAAGTATAATATATATATATATTCTGTATTCACGAGTTTGAATATTAGTGAAGTGATAATTGAAGGTTAGTGAAGTGAAGATAGCTTGGATGTGAAGTGAATAGTTAATAAACTAAGTAACTCGGCAGTAAAACGTATACGTAAACAGTGTACGAAGCGAGAAGTTGGAATCTTAAAGAAGCGCTTAGTTCAACTGTTGGAACCGTGTTAACATAAATGCAAGGATAAAAAGACCACAAGAGTTCAGGTACTGTGATCTCATTTCAAGTAGAAGTTAGAGAGTTAAATTATTAATACGGTCTTAAATTAATCAAGCTTTGTATAAGTTATCATAAGGGTAGATTTGTATGATCGGATATATTATCCCCACGCCATCTTGTCTCACCTTCGTGCTCTGACTGATCAAATTTATAATATTTGGAGTAATATTTGTGTCTGAGTTGAATATAGTGATAATTAAATAATTGAAGTTCATTATGTTTTCTAATAATTTAGTTCCTCTTACACCTCTAGCCGGGTTACAGGGAAGAAGGGATATAAATCCCTTATATCTTTTATGGTTGCATTAACAGCTAGATATCTATATAACTTCTTAAACAATTTCCTTTTAAAGTGCCTCTTGTTTTAATTTGAATTTTTAAGGACATTCCAAAAAGGCTAAATGGTTTTTAGTATGCGATCAAAATACTAAAATAGAAAAATAAAAATAAAAAACATAATTTTCTGAAAAATATTTCTGAAAATTTTTCTGTATAATTTTTTGAAAAACAAAGAAAGAAAGAAAGCCAATCAACAATGGAATAATCATTGAATCACCTTTAAGTCTTTTATTTTAAGATAACTATAGTAAAAGTTATAAAAAGCACACAAACAATCTACATTTTTTATTTACGACTCTTATTCCTTTTCATGTTTTTAGTCTGACATTTTTCACTGATTTTATGGTCCCTTTTGAGTAAAGTATGTTTTTCTGAACCATCCAGTGGCACGCGAAGAGTTATTTAAAAATTAAAATGTTTGAAAAAATAATAATAAAAACAGTTTTTTTTACAATTTTATTTAAATTTAGTTACTTTAGGCAAAAAACACTTAAAATTTATTTTAAATACACTTAGTTAACTGAATTACAATAGAAAATTATTACTTAGAAAATACTTGAAATACTTCATTGTTGTGCTTACTGGTATTCCAAAGACTTTGAAATTGGAGGAAGTGTGTTTTAAAATATCCAGAAGAAAACAATGGACTGCCCAGTGAGTATTCATTACTCAAGAATGAAGATTGGCTATGGGATTTAGCATTTCTTACCAATATTATTAGACACAACTTAAATTTAAGATTCCAAGGAAAAGATTTTATTTTTCCTAACCTAGTTGGTCATACATATTCTTTTGTAAACAAGCTTTTACATCTTTGTTTTGATTTTCGAGAAATAGGATTGTTGTTATATAAAATACTTTCAAAATAAAAATGAACTATAAATATAGATTTTTTAACGTTGTACTCACCTTTCCTTAGTATTCTTTATAATAATAAACTGTTAAAGATGTAAGTAAGAAATGCATAATATGTTTGTTGTGAGAAAAATAAGCCTGAAAATTGTAAAATAAATGTCAAAAGTCAAATATAAAATTTAAGAAAAATTATTGTGAAAAAAATACAATACATTAAATATCAATTTAACTATTTTGTGTACTTACCATACATTTATAATTAAAACAAATGGATTGTATTAATCTGAAGTTTCCATTTCTTACCTTTTAAAGAAGTTTCCTTTTGAGAAATTTTTCTTACGAATTTTTACTTTTTAGAAATAAAATATAACATTTTACTACCAAATATCTCAAATTGATTAATGCATGATGTCGATAAAATAATATATTTTCTTTACGTTAAAAAGATTCTAAGTAACATTAAAAGCGACATTAATGCAAATGGATTCGATATCCATTTAATAATAACTATTTTTAAAAGACAATTCATGAAATCTGACTGAGTTATATGTAATAGAATTTTCGTAAATTTATTCTTTAAAATCTTCACATTTATTCTGCTCTTGACTTGCATCATCGAAAGATTTATTTAAATTTTGTAATGATGAAGTAATAAAGACACTTGTTCTTAATTCTGATATAAAACGAATTATGCTTATAAATATGTGTGTATCTGTATATTAGTAATGTGCATGCACATAAAAATGTATTTATACACAATTGAGCATTAAAATGGCACTACCAGAAAAGGAGGGAGGATACAAACGTCATAATTGCATGAAAGGAAGAAGATGTTGCGATATGTAAGTTATTAGCCCTTAAACACAGTTTAACGACGCTAAAAGTGCACTGAGCAAGTAAATTAAATTTTCCAAAAGAGGGACTTCTGCTTGTTGGTGTGCGGAAGGTATTTTATTTCCGCACATAACTACCACACATTAGATGCACATTACTTCCACACATAAAATGATCCAATGGAGGCATTCCTCTATCCACTCTCTGGGGACGCACCCTCTGGAGGTTCAAATAGCCTTTACCGATACTGATACAATAACCAGACGAAAACTCACCTGCTTTCCAGTTAAGAAACACCTCATTCCAGAACTTAATTGCAAACGCGAAATTTCAAGCTCCATAGCCAGACCATGTATAAGACACTTTAAAGGGATGGAAATATCCCCTGATGGTAAAAGAAGTTGCAATATTTGTCCTCACTGCCCTGACAGAAGACTTCCTTTTAATCATATTTTTAGTTATCCTTCTATATTGGTTAAATTCTGCAACATAGACCTAAAACCCACGGACCAACAACTGCTTTATTCGCTAAAGGTCGTGAACATAGCAAGAAACATTTTGGTCACCTTCAACGCCATTTGATTGCTTGGACAAGACAACAAATACAACGATGGTAAAGGAATAAACTGCGTCTAAAACTATGCATAAAGAAAAAGTAGCATAGTGTATTCCCCATTCAAGAGTTGCATTTGAATGCTAGTTGTTGAATATTGAGACGATCGTGTCATGGCTCGCATAAGAAGAAAAGGCTAACAGAACATGCCAAAAATCAATAGCTTTAGGATCGTGGCCTATCCGCAGTGTTTTTTTTTTATCGCTCCACGATATTTGTACTCGGATTCATAGGAATCCAATGACTGTCATATGGATATGAAATCGATGTGAGTTCAGTAAGTTCATAGTGAACATCTTTGTTACGACCTCCAACCACTAATATTCGAGTGGAGAGACATGTTGTCAGGTCAGCCTTGTATGATCGTACAGTAACATTACGGACCTTGAGTAAAGAAAGTGGTTGGTTTGAAACACAGACAAAGTGACAGAAGTTTAGAAAAGCTTGGATTGTATGTACGGTGACCACTATTACAGTTTTTGATACTGCGGCATAGAGACAAATTGTGACAGTCGTTTACCCAACTACAAAACCAGATGCAGGAGTGGCATTACATCGTCATTTCAGACGAGTCCCATTTATGCGTGCAGTATTCTGATGAACATATCCATATATGGATGCACCAAAAAGAACATGTGGGCTGTTTGCAATCAATAGTGTCAAATGGGTGCTGCATCTGTTGTGACGATGTGGATCTTGCTCTAGTAGTCTCTAATCTGAATAGCCAGATGTAAAATTCACACAGACACAACATGTGTGAGTACCCTACATTTCAGGCTGTAAAGATGTCATCTTTCAATAGAACTCAAGACCACATGTTGTGTGCCTTGTCCTGACTTGTGTCGCTAAAAGGATGTTTTACTGTTGTTTTGGCTATTATGTTCATCACACATCTCTTACCCATTGAAGACGTATAGACATGAGTTGTTGAGACTGTAGGCCACACCGGTTTTAACCCCTACGATTGGTGAAGTGTGGCATACACAATTTGGCATTCGAGGAAATGCCTGCATCTGTCTTCCAAGCGTAGCTTGACATGATACACAACAGGGTTGGTGCCATTTTAGCTGCCAGAGACTAGCAGCTGTTTGTACGAATTTTAGATCTTGCATACTCCCAAACTGCCTGCAAGATCAATAAAATTTTCTTCCTACTATGCTGGTTATCTACAAAAATTAAACGTTTTTTATTTGTTTTTTTCCCTGATGTATTCCAATTTTAATAGCTAAGAGCGTGTATATGTAATCAAAAGACTTACCAAAATATAAACAGAGAGATACTGAATAAATAAAATTTAAATCTGAATAAAGAGTACGTAATTATTTCAAGCAAAGTTGAAAATAGATTTTTTTTTATTTATTATGTATAATTTTCTGACATTTCCTCCAGTTATCAATTTATTAATTCCATTTAATTATAATAGTTTAAAAATGGATTTGAGTACTTATCTCATTACTACCCATTGTTTTTCCACTTGGTCTTTCTTTCAGACAAAGTTGACCTTGGTAAAATTAGAAAGCTGAAGCTGAATCAATAACTGAGTATTAACTAATCTATAAAATTATCGATCTTATGAGACAAAAAATAAAATGTTCGTATCGTTAGGGTTCCCCGAAAGGAATCGAAAAAATAAATAATTTCTGTAAAAAAACCCTTTTTTGTCGTGATTAAATACTTCATGAATGACTAACTAACTTTGACAGGTTACAGAATTTTAGAAAGGAGCAATTTATATCAGCCAATACGCTTTGATTTACTTTTTCTCTTCTCACTCTTGTTCTTCGAAAAGTTGAAAGGAGTTCCAGTTGCTCATTAATTGAAGTAAGTAGAATTTCATTCTTAATTCTGGACAGAAACACTTTATTAATTTAAAAACAATGCAAGAAGATCACTTTTCCAATTTATTTTTAGAAAAATTAGTATATATATATACATACAGAGAGAGAGAGAGAGAGTAACGTTCCCACCGTTAATTATTAATTTTCAGATGCAATTCTCCTGAAGCAACTGTGTAAGAGCTTTGAATCAATCTGCTACGTATAAAGGCGAAAAATGACAATGAAAAACCAAGAGGAATAATATGGAAATTTCCCTAAAAGATAGGTTTATCTATTTCTGTTTTATAAATAAAAAAAATGTTCAAAGTTTTAAAATAAAGCTCAGAAAGAACAGTAGACTTTTGATTATCAGTTTAAGGGCCCTTTAAATTAGTCACTGCAAAGGTATGCACAAATCAAAAGCAAAAAGGGTACAAAATGCAAAATAAGAATAATAATTCATTTTAATTCACTTTTAAAAACTAACAAAATAAATATAAATGAAATTATTTTAAAAGTAATACACACACACACATATATATATATATACATTATAAGCACCCCTACATTTTGCAATGAACTCGCCTGGATGACGTGGAAGGCATGTGATCAGGTGAAAGTGGTATTTAACTGTTGCTGGAGAGTCTGAAGAGTCATTCTTTCACTTACTTCTGTGTGTGATGGGAAAAGCTGCGGATCTAAGCGACTTTGATAGAGAGCAGCTTGTAATGGCTCGAAGGCTCGGAACAAGTATTTCCGAAACTGCACGACACGTGGGTTGTTCGCGATCTACAGTTGTTAGTACTTATGCAAAGTGGATGAATGACGGTGAAACCAGCAGTAGACCACATGGTTTTGGACGTTAACACGCTATCAAAGAAAAAAGTCGTCGGAGACTGTCTCGCATGGTGAAACAAAAACGGAGCCAGAGAGTGGCTCTTCTGACAACCCAATACAATGCAAGGCCATGTAGGTATTGGAGCATACTGTTCAGCGAACACTGTTGGATATGGGGCTACGCAGCAAACGTCCCACTCGTTTGCCTTTGCTGACCAAGCGTCATCGCCAACAGCGCATGCGCTGGGCCCGGGAACATCGCGACTAGTTCATGGATAGTGAGAGAGAGTTGCCTGGTCAGATGAATCACGGTTTGCCATTCATCACGCCGATGGCCATGTCAGGATACGCCGTCTTCCAGGTAAACATTTGCTCCTTCAATGTACAGTAGGTCACACACAGGCCGGTGATGGCGATTTTATGCTTTGGGGGACGTTTTCTTGGGCGTCTCTGGGACCCGTGGTTGTGGTAGAGGAGACCATGAATGCTACAGGGTATATGAAAATCAATGGGGACCAGTTGCACCCTTAGCTGACATCTGTTTTTCCAGCTGGAAATGGAATGTTCCAACAGGGCTACGCCCCGTGTGCCAAGGCTAAAATTGTGTTGGAGTGGTTCCAGAAACATGATGCTGAATTCCAGCTAATGTCCTGGCCGCTAACGCACCGGATCTCAATAAGATAGAACACATTTGGGATGTCATGGGACGGCAGCTCAGAGTTCAAAGACCATCAATTCACAATATCTCAGATTTGCCTGACCGTTGCATAAACATCTGGTACAATCTGTCTCCGACTATTTACCAAGGTCTTGTGGCATTCATGCCAAAGGGGGTTGAAGCTGTTTTGCACGCCAAAGGTAGACCAACTCGTTATTGACAGGTGGTCATAATGTTTTGGCTCTTGAGTGTATATATATATATATGCAAACTAAACCTTTGTTTCTGAGACCCAACTGAATAAATAGCGCAATTAAATAAATTTTTAGTCTGTGAAGTTTATCTTTTAAAACGACCAATAGACTTTTTTTTAAAAATCAAATTAATATTGTGATACCTGAAAAAAACACACCAAGCATCTTAATTACATAAAATAATAACTTTTTCATAAAATAAATAAATTCGATACTTCTCAGACAAATGCTTTATTTTTTTAAGGGAGGGGGATTTAGATGGACGACACAGTGGAGACTCCACGATGATGATTGTCATATGACTTAAGAATTTGAACAACAGTCAAAGAACAAAATCTACATATGTACTTTCATTTCATTGTAATAATTTTTACAACAAGCTGCTTGAGATTTTTTTGTTCCAATTCCATTTACTGCACATAATTCTCCATAACTGAAACTGATTAGTTTTTGCTGGAACCATTTCTCGAGCAAGGAATCCACCTACTATATACTCGTGGCCGGTTTGTTATTTCTAGCCTAGTATAGCTGAAGATCCGCCAAGCATAGATGAAGGGTGCACAAATCATTCAAGACTTAAAATCCTCCTCTTGGATTGGTGGGAAAGTTAGGAGAAAGGAGGTGGGGTCAGCTTATAGGTGTCATTCACGTCACTTGACTATGGTTCAAATTTACGTGATCCATCGCCAATAGCGCTCTTGCAGCTTTATAGTACAACGTTAACATAATTTTGTCTCTCCCCTACAAAGCAAATGGGTTGACGCATGTTCAGTCTGTCGAAGTTAAAAATCCTCATTGTGGCAGAAAGAGAAAGTTTTAAGAAAGAGTTGCCAAAATTAGTGTCGTCAACGTCGCAAGGTCTATTGTCAATGTCTTACGTTCTGTTTCACAGAGCGACGTTAATAAATACTCAAATCTATTGAATTTAAACCAGAGTTTTGACTATAATATCTCTATTCATGAGGATCGTAATTATAAGCATTGTGATATTTTTAACTTTTTTAATAAATTGCTGTTTGTAAAAAAGTGCAACACCATGAAGGGATTATCTGAATTAAATGAAATTTAATGCACAAACGACTTGTATTAATACAAATAAATGACGAAAATTTCAAAGCAGAAACACAATATTAAGTGTTCGAAATAATTGTTTGGTGTAGCTACCACGGGCTGCAATAAGTGCTGTTAAACGACGTGGCGTGGAGTCAAACATATGTTGAATGTCTGCTTGTGGAAGAGAATTCAATATTGCTTGCATGCGCAGCAAAAGTTCCTCTTCCCACACGTACTCAACATGCGGCATATATGGTGAATAAGCAGGCTAAGGAAGAAGTTGCATGAGTTGGGCCGAAAAGGAGTCTCGAACAATCTTTGCAACATGTGGGCGTACATTATCCTGCTCAAAGAGAGCTCTAGGAATACCTTGAAGGAAGGGTGCGACTTCGGGTTGTAGCACTTCACATACGTACCTGTAGCTATTGAGATTACCTCAATTCGTAGCAAATTGGATTGTCCATGATACGAAATCGCACCCCAAACCATAACTACGGGTGTTAAGTCGCTATGTTGTTCGATAAAGCACTCTGGAATGCACCGTTCACCGGCATAGTGTCTAACACGAATGTGGCCATTATAGTCCCAAAAATTGAAGCATGATTTATCTGAAAACAAGACTTGGTGACAATCAGCTTGCCAGGCTCTGTGCTCATGAGCCCATTTCAGATGCAGCCGTCGATGGCTTACCGTGAGGGGATCCTGTATAAAGGCACCCTTGCACGCAGTCCACGAAGCAGCAGACGTTGACGAATTGACGAAGCCGACATTAGTACACTTGTAGCAGAAGACCAACGTGCTGCCAACTGCGTGGAGGAAGCTGTAGGGTCATTCACTGCCATGCTGTGTAGGTGTTGATCGTCGCACGCTGACGTCGAGTTGTTTGGTGCTCTTCGGTCCACTGCTTCCAAACTCGCATCACTGTGGAACTGTTATACTGCACACGAGCTCCTATTGCGTGATAGGAAAATACTCCTTCTCAACGGCTGATAATCATCTCCCGTTCAAACTCTGTAAGTTGGCTGAATTTCTCTTTATTTCGTCGTGGATACATGCTTAGGTCTCACTAAACGTTCGCCAGTAACAAATAATCATTACATATTTCCAACGTCCCCCTACAGCCCTCTATTTATGCGCTTCAGCATGAGTTCAGAGGATGCTGTGCACAGCATGCGTGTTGATATTTGCTGCAAAGTTCATTTAATTTTGACGATTGTTTCACGTGTTGCATTTTTTACAGACATCAGTGTAATTACGATTTGTTACTGCTGAAATTAAAATTTTACAAACAGTGTTTTTTAAAAAAAATTCAAAAATCATTTGACATACGAATGATTAGAATTAAATACTATAAATATTCTTGAGTTCATAGGCTCATACAAATATAAAGGTAATAATTAAATATAAAGATACTTTTCTATTCATATAAATTATTTCACAGGCTCTCCGTTTGAAAGGTAATACAAAAGTAAGTTTGTGGTAAAGAGGAAATTGAAACGCAGGAGACTTATGTTTTTGTATACATCGACAAAATTAAACAGCCGCTCCAGCAAGTTTTGTCACGTTTTCTAAGACACATGAGGCAACTCACTGTCCCTATGAAAAATGATGCCTTTCCGATACGCTATTTCTAGATGTTTCCTTTATTGCTGTTATTAGCTATTGTAGTTGGGAACAATATTTCCCTGAGTTTATAGACTCGTTTTCCGGTATAAACTCATAATGTAGGATTACTATCCAATACCACCATGCACAGATCATGACCTCCAGAAAGGCGGTTCATTCTGCTTTCACCAAGAATTTTTTCATTCAACATTATTATAAATTATCCCTTTCTCATTCGTCCGTCACTACTCTCACAAAAATGGTGTCTCCCTGTTCTATTTATGGAACGAGTCATAAAAGAAATTCAATCCGTCAAATTATTTTTCATAAAATCGTGGCGAATCCGTATATAAAATGGTGTATGTACCTAAGCTTCCCAAAATCTCCATATGAAGTGGTTTTTGATATTTGTTACATTATTCTCTCTCTACCAGTGTTTTAATATGATCTTCATCTATGATCAACTTTAGGGCTGAAATCCTCAAGTTAAATCTTAGGGGACTTTTTCCGCAGAGTCCATTTTTTGCAGCAGCACCTTTTCCATAAGTAATGTATATCTTGTTCACCACTTATGTTGTATTTTTAAAACCCTTTTAAAAACTTGTATGTAACGGAATTTTTGAACTCAATTTTTACCCACTTTAAAAGGTCAGATTAATTCGAAATTTGGTTCACTTGTCCAGGATCGATGGCAATACAATATCTTAACAATTTTGTTCCATTGTCCTGATCAGGAACAACAGGATTAACGATTTCCCATTTCAGATCTCATCCAGCATCTGGCGACTAATTTCAGATCCCATTTCCAGATTTGGGGAATAAAGCGTAATAACCAAATATTTTCCCGAAAATGCATAAGTTCTGTCTTTTAGAATGCGTATACACGACATTCATTTCAATTGTTTGCTATTGTTTTGTTTTGTTTGCAGACAAAATGCAGAAAATTTGGTTTGTTTAATAAGTAACTAAGCCATAAAAGATTGATTAAAAACATTTTAAATGCATTATTTAACTATTTTGCAAAAGAATTATATAATCCAGAGCATAATGAAAGGTAAAACTAGGAATGCTTTACTGTAGTTAGTTTGTATAACAAAACGAAACACATGTGAAAAGAACTACAGCAAACACATTCATTAAGAAAATAACAGTATGTGCCAAGAGCGAAAGATACCTTTAGTTGAGAGAGGAAAAGTTTATATAAAAATAAACGAAATTGGCTAATTTCGACTTATCTTTAGTCATTATTTTCCCCTTTATTGAGATCAATTGCTTTTCAATTACTCCCAAGATTTTAATTTTGTTCACAAGCTGGTTTATATATATATATAAAAGTTACTTTTTTAAAAACAAAAGCTGGAATTTTCAGGGTAATTTTGGACAGATTATTTCTTACCTTTACTCTTTTCTTTCAGAAAAATACCAAAAATAATTAATCGTCCTTCTTTTCGTTTATTACTGATGTAATTAGAATATTTTAAAGAATTTTCTTTGCTTTTATTCTTTCGTTTCCGGCCTTTAATTTATTAATTTTTACTTCATTGATTACTAAGTTATTAAGTTCAACTTTGAGTTAATGCATTGAGTACCTTATTCTATGAATAATATGAGCAATAGTATGATTAAACAGATATATCTGTTACTATAAACATGATATAATTTGATATTATTAAGGGAGCGTATATGTTTTACTTTGAATTTTAAGTGAGCTCTACATTATTAGAACCTTTGAATTGGATAATTTTTCATTACAAAAGAAAGATATGTATTTTTTATTTCTGATATAAAAGATGCTAAGAGAATTTGAACTTTAAATACAATTTGAGATATTTATTAAACAAAAGTTATAGAAATGTTGAAATATATAAATGCCACACTTGCAAAATTCGAATAGGAATATATATAAGATGAGATCAGAATGAAACAATATAAACATTTTAATACCGCTTTTCTAAGAATGTAAGTACAACTTAAAAACTTAAAAAAATAATATGAAACAACTAACTCTTTTGAAACATAATTAAAACTAATAATAAATTAATCTAAAAACTAATAATGATTAAAACTAATAATCAAATAAATTAAAATGGATATAGTATACTTAAATGAAAACGATGCTTTACTACGCTAGTAAAATACTTGCAACAGAATGAAAGAATACAGTGAAGTTTGAGAAAAATTGTAATAAAATCTATTAGTATTATTTCATTGTATGATGCATAATATTGTTGAAACACGAATTTTAGAAACAAAACTATGTTCTTCACTCCTTTTTTATTTCTTCATATGTTTAAGCCTGTAAATAAACGCTACATGTTTCAATATCAGAAAACGTTTTGTTCATGAAATTTTTTATCAACTACTTTGAGAAAAACATGGATATTTTTTATAACTGAAAATAGAATTAAGAAAAGTACTCTTGATACGCTTTCTAACTGATTTATAAGGATTTATTTTCGGGTTTTTAAACTTTTATGAGTTTAATTTTTGTTCAATACTGCAATATTTCGAAAAATACTTTTCTAAGATAAATATTTTCCAAAGTATACTAACTTAAGCTTAAATAAACGAATAAATTGCTTTACTGTATAAGAAACAAGAAATTATAAGTTAACAACAATTATGCTAACAAAAACTTCATAACACGAAAGTAATTTCAATGCTATTACTTTTTAAGCCGCCCATCCGGTATAGTGGTTAGTGACGCTGACTACTGTGTCGTAGGGCCTGGGTTCGAATCCTGGAGAAAGCATGGATGTGTTTGTATTGTAATCCTTCCTGTCTTAACATGTATTCTTCCTTTGTGATGTGTGCTTCACGCATACTTCTGTAAGCTCCCGTGTGATACTTAGTGGTGCATGAGGATTTATATAAATGTTGTCAATTAAAAAAAAGTGCTAGTACTTATAAAAGCGAAGTAATGAAACGGATTTGTGTGTCAAAACAAAGTACATTCTTAGCTAAGTTTAACACTGAATAATAATTATTACCTATTATATAGAATGATAAAAAAAGTAAAGACTACTTTTCAGCTTTACTTCTGTGTTGGGTATTGTGCTCCCTGATATTGAAAGCAATTAAAACATAAATACCTGCTCGTCCCATTAGTTCTGACACAATTATAAAGTAGTTTAAACTAAAACTTTATAATAAAATAAATAAAATAAGATCTTCTTAAGGTTACTTATGACTTTAAATGGAATACATTGCAGCATTTATTGAAAATGATCACCTTTTGACTTCACACGGTCTTTAAGTCTCTTATACCACCCCTCTATCGAGGCACGCCCTACCTTTGTGATTATTTCCACCTTTGCTATCTTTGAAGAACTTTTAAGACTGTTCAAATTGGGAAGGCACATTTGGCACCACTTTGTCTCCAATACCGACTACAATTTACAGTAAAACTGATTTATATATGGACTTCTGGAAGGTCAATCTTTGTTTTTTAAGAAGCCTGGTTCATTATTTTCACACCTTCTCACACCTTTCTCTCAAAAATGAGTCTCAGATATGCCTTCTTAGTTGACACCTTACAAAACGTTTGCTGAAATCAGATGATGAGCACTATGTACATATTTTAGTTTTCTGTAGGTTTTAGGTACTCCTTGCATATACACGATTGCTCTGATGATGGAAAGACTCCTCAATGTCCAGCAGTTTCTTGTAAGTAAACAGAATTCTTCTAAGGCTGTTATGAGCATGCCGCCACCACAGTACTTTGTGCTTTTGCTTTGCGGTACCTATGATGCTTTTATTATTTATCTACAAAATAGCCAGTTATTCATCGATAACCTCTTAGTTCAACGTCTTTGTTTAATATGTGACACATCGTTCCTTTCATCTGCATAACACGAACAGTCTTCTTCCGACAAAAATTTTGACGTGTTCTTCCCTGATCTTCCGAGTGTGGGTGAACACATCTGCAACAATCTTCAGAAAATCTCTTTTAATGGTTTGATAAATGAGTAACCTTGAGCTTTTTAAATGTTCAAGAAACTTAAGAAACAATTCGATGATCTCTTCCTTTTTTGATGGAGAGAAATATGTGCTGCACGCTTTGGTTAAAAAATGTTAAAACTCTGACTGATTTAGAACAAAATGCGTGAAAGACAGGAATTATCTGAAAAATATCGAAAATTGTCGCAAAAGATGAGATTTAAAAATCATTTACTGCATTTAAGTAACAGAAGATGATTTTGAACTTTTGTACTTCTGAACTTATGGCACTTCTAGGTAATATGATTTACATTCCTTACAAAAAGAACACAAAATTTAAAAATAAATATTAAGAAATTCTGTTTTTCAGTAGTATATGAAAAACGTCACAAAAAGAAATTATTTTCAGTTTGAGTTACGATCTCAAACAATTATATTTAAAAGTTTGAATCAGATCAAATCGTGGCAAACGAATTTCCTCGTGGCAAGGGACTACTTGTACACCTGTCATTAGCCATAACTTTGAGCACCATCCAGGTGACAATTCGATTGTTTTGGCTCAGTTTTCATTCCAAGTTTGAGGGGAACACCCTGGGGAAGCTGGTCAGGAGCCTAACACCTCTCGAAAGGATTTGCGGCTCGACGAATATTTAGAGTGCCTCCATGCGTGAAGACCCTATAATTAAACAAGCACCCATGCCTTCTCCTGGATCTGAACCCAAGTTCTAGGATGCAGATGATATGTTTCTAAAATTGAACTTTGTTCGAAAAATATAGGGATACATAAATAGCTTTTTTTTATAAAAGAAGGTCAAATGGTTTGTGTAGAATAAAGAAACTAAAAATACTTCTATATATAGGAATCTGATAATTTACAAGGTATTTTCTGCTTTCAGAATATTGTAGAAATAAAAACAAACATATGATTTGAGATTTGTTGATTGTAAACCCTTTAGAATTTTACCTAAAATACCAAAATAAAATAATTCCACCCGATATTTTTAAGATACAATTGCTCTCTCGTGATATTTATAACTTATATCTTTTTTAAAACCTTAAATTATTCATTCGATAATGAAATCAAGAATTTTTTTATGAAGCATTTATTTATAGATTTGCATAATAGTTAATATTTTATTAATTATTTTCCTATGATATTACTTACACGAATAAATAATTTTTATATGAATTTATGTTGTATTACAATTGCGCAATATAAATCATACACAAAACGCTTTTAATTTTTATTTAACTACGATGTAAAAATGTTCTGTTGATAAATTATTTATCCTCATTTAAATTTATATTCGAACAAAACTTCTTGACAACTATGTGACGGGTCTATACGTAGTTCCACTAATATCTATTTCTCTTTAAACAAAATATTTAATTCAACCAACTTTCAGCGAACGTGATTTATGTAAATGAGGTATATTATATAAATTCGGTTTCGCGAGCTGGAAGTAAGAAAGAAAGAAAGTAAGAAAGGAAGTGATTTGTTGACACGCTGAGGTGGATACGTTAGATGTGTGCAAATAGGAGTTTAACGCAAGTTTGAGTATTAGTTGTTAGTTGAAGATTGAAAAGCAGTGGAATTAATTAAAGATTACAGAGCGTGGAGCCATCGTCATTTGATCAAGCCGAAGAGAGTGCCTGCAAGGTTCCAGCGTAGGATCCGATGCATTAAAGGTTCAAGTACTGTGCACTTGCTTAAGTAGAAGCTAGTTATTAGTGTGTGACATAGTTGTAATTGAGCGTATTTAAGCTATCTTAGATTCAGTTGAGGGTCTGTAGTAGTATCCCCGTGTTATAGAATCTCACCTCCGCACTCTACTATAATTCATATACCTTGAATTAGAATTGTATTGTGTCTGTTTGATAATTGTTAATAAGAATTAATAAATCAAATTAGATTGGAAATAATGTCTGTGAATTATTCTGTCCCTCCTACACATCTAGTCGGGTTTACAGGTAGACAAGGGGGTTCAGATGTAGAAGGTAACCGAACGTTGCCACAACTATTTATATAGAAAATAGAGAAAAATTCGTTGTTTGGAAAATGGGAAGCTGGATAAAGATTAATCAGAAAGACAGATTTTGTAAATAATTGTTCTAATGGCAAAATTTTACGCCAAATATAATTCCAATGGTAAAATTTTACGAAAAAAAATTCTTTTTTTAGGTAAATAATAATAATAATAATAATTGCATTATACATTGAGTGAGTGAGTGAATATAACGTCGCACTGTTCAGCTATACGAGGGCTTTTGGCGACGGACCTCGTAATTTTGAACCAGGACAGCACCTGGGCTGGCACCTTTCTCTCCTAACTACCACACCACTATAACCACTATAACTATAACTCCCTACTCGGCGTTTCTTCAGTGGATAATTGCATTACAATAATTAAATTAAAATTTCAGATCGTGAGCTTCAAGGAATAAAAACTTGTGTTCTTTAATTAATGCACAATTTTCAATCAAGTGTAAAATAAGTTTACTTTCAATTTTTCACAGTCGCTTCACAGAATTTAAGCATTTTTATAGAAATTTCTTCAACAACAGGCAAAAAAAAAAAAAAAAAAAAAAAAAAAAAAAAAAAATTGCAAACTGCAGGACATTATTAAACTAAAAATTATCTACATAAATGAATATTTTTAAAGCACACTCGCAGATAACATTTAAAGTATTCCAAAATGAGAAAGTTCATCAGTTTTGAGATCATAAATTTTTCCATTGACAACTATTTGTCACAGTTTGTAGGTTACCATACTTTCAGCTGGTGACTATTTTTCAAAAATACATCGCCAAAAATAAGTATACATAGTCTAGAGTAAATTCGTTTTACAAAATGTACTGGCGCCATCTGTTCGAAATACTCCTAACTACGTCAAAAATAATTCAGAATGAAATTAAATTTAAAAAAAAATTTATGAAGACACAAAATTAAAAATTCTAGCTACACTAACCAAAAGAGGGAAGCATACTTTCTTATGTACTATTCAATTATACTCGAAAAAATCAATTATTTTATGTTAAGGCAATATGGTACCATCTTAATTTTTTTTTATTTTTAATATTTGATACTTGGTTTTAATTGTATTTCATAAAGGTTAATATTTAATAATAATTCCATACAAAATTTTTTAATTTGTTGCAAAATGTTTGTAAAATTAAAATTTTTTGGCTTTTTTAAGCATTTTTAAATCCCTAAGGCTTTTTTAAATATGTCTCTTTTCTTTCAAAATTTTTTTTCCAAGTACCTTATAATATATTACATAAAAATGTGCATGGGTTTTTTTCTGCTGCTGCTCTTTAATTTTTTATTAATTTTTTTATAGTTAAACTTCCAAAAATTCCCAAAAAAACATTAATTTTGATTTTGAAATTTTTAGAAAAAGTACTAAACATGTTAGAGCTAATTCCATGCACAGTTTTACAAAACATACGTTTCAGAACATGTATAAAAAATTTCAAACCCATACTTCAATTATCAAAAAAGCCTTAGGGTTTTGAATAACAGTATATGTACAAAAATTCAACATGGAGAAATATGAGTTTGAAGTTTTCATTCCATGAATAGCATGATATAATATTCATCGAATAGTCTGAAACTTTTATGAAATGTTAATTAGCTTATTTAAAACTACTTACCATAAAAAATTGCACAAATGTAGAAAAATTAAACAGTATACTGCCATAATGAATATATAGAAAAAAACGAATGAAAGATCAATGCTTCATAAAATTTTATCTTAATAATTATAAAAATAAATAAATACGCACAATTCATAGCTAATTCCATGCTAATCCACAATATGTACAAAAGATGTTTATGCCTTTACTTTTTATTTCCATGATTTTAAAAGCCTTCGTATGTTAAATATTGTATATGAATAAAAGAAAAATCAAATAACAATTTATAGGTAAAATACATCAAAATCTAAGAACTGTATATGTGCATTTGTTTAAATAGATATCTTAAACTATTTTAATAATAAAAGTGTTGAATATCGCACATATGGGATATATATATATCACCAAAAACAAATATATAAAAATGGGAGAGTTTTTCTATTCTTGCGAATTAGATTTTTAATGATCTGAGTTATCAAAATGAGATTTGGTATCTGTGCTTTGGGAGAATCCGTTTTGAAGTTTTAATTTCATTCATAATAATATTATAAAAAGTACGCACAACTTTTAAATCTTGACCAAATCCATTTGATCTTCAGTAAATAATTCACAAACGAGAATTTTTGCATGAATTGCACAAAACTTTCTAAAAATGATTTATTACTGCATATATAATGTCAATCTCATTGATATGCATTAGAAAAATAATTAATTCATTTTTAACAGGCTCTTTTCTAGCAGGTAATCTGAAATGTAGGCGTGGTAATTGCTGTTTAGCATCAAACATTGCTCCATTACTTAATGAAAAATGCAGGTAAAGCTTTGAAATTTTGCAGGTATATTTATAAAGATTCGGGGTTTCAAATAAGCCAATAAAAATTTTCCGACAGTTTAATGATTTTTAGGGTACTATATCGCCTTAAAATGTGCCTGGCATTTTTACCTCCTTTGCTTTAACATAGAAAACTCAAATTTCATATTACAATAAAGCTAAAAACTGTGTTTTTTCAAAATCAAAATTCTAAGAACGCTATCCTTTAAATAATTATTTGTTTTATATCCATAGAAACTTTATTTTTATTGAAGCATTTTCCTACTCCCAAATGTGACTGCCGTTTGATCGTATCCCTTAGCACCGACCGAATACAACCTTAAAGAAATGTTATGGTAAACTGATAATGCTGTATGACTTTAAAATGTAAGTTTTGTAAGGGTTTTTATAAGATAGATTAATCTTAATTAAACTTAAACTGAAAGTTAAAGGCTCATATTTTACAATACGTAGCATGTAATATACACTCAAGAGCCAAAACATCATGACCACCTGTCAATAACGAGTTGGCCCACCTTTGTCGCGCAACACAGCTTCACCCCGCCTTGGCATGGATGCCACAAGTCCTTGGTAGATGGCCGGAGACAGATTGTACCAGATGTTTAAGCAACGGTCACGCAAATCTAAGATATTGTGAATAGGTGGTCTTTGAACTCTGAGCTGCAGTCCCATGACATCCCAAATGTGTTCTATCGGATTGAAATCCGGTGAGTTAGGCGGCCAGGACATTAACTAGAATTCAGGATCATGTTCCTGGAGCAACTTCAACACAATTTTAGTCTTGTGTCATGGGACGTTGTCCTGTTGGAACATTCCATTTCCAGTTGGAAAAACAGAGGCCATGTAAGAGTGCAACTTGTCCGCAATGATGTTCAGATACCCTGTAGCATTCATGGTCTACTCTACCACAACCACGGGTCCCAGAGACGCCCAAGAGAGCGTACCCAAAAGCCAAATACTGCCACCACCAGCCCATGAATGACCTACTGTACATTAAGGGAGCAACTGTTCGCCTAGAAGACGGCGTATCCTGACTCAGCCATCGGCGTGAAGAAAAACCGTGATACATCTGACCAGGCCACTCTCTCCCACTGATACATGGACCAGTCGCGATGTTACCGGGCCCAGCGTAGGCGCAGTTGGCGATGACGCTTGTTCAGCAAAGGCACACCAGTAGGACGTTTGCTGTGTAGCTCCATATCCAACAGTGTCCACTGAACAGTGTGCTCCGATACTATTCTACTTAACCCTGCATTGTATTGGGCTGTCAGCTGAGTCACTGTCTGGCTCCGGTTTTGCTTCACCATGCGAGAAAGTTCCGACGACCTTTTTCTTTGATAGCGTGTGGACGTCCAACACCATATCATCTACTGCTGGTTTCACCGTCATTCATCCACTTTGTATGAGTACTAACAACTGTAGATCGCGAACAACCCGCGAGTCGTGCAGTTTCAGAAATACTTGTTCCGAGCCATTACAATCTGCCCTCTATTAAAGTCGCTTAGATCCACAGCCTTTCCCATCACACACAGAAGTAAGTGAAAGAATGACTCTTCAGACTCTCCAGCAACAGTTAAATACCACTTCCACTTGATCACATGCCTTCCACGTCATCCAGGCGAGTTCATTGCAAAATGTAGGGTGGTCATATTGTTTTGGCTCTTGAGTGTATATTACATTTCATCCGTGAATTTCAATGTTCATTATTATATGCAATCCTAAGAGACAAAAGAATTAATAATGCGAAAAAAGTATTTTATTAAATAGTGGGAAATGTTTCTAAAACATATGATAATAACAATTATTTCAATTAATATTTATATACATTCATATATTTACAACGGAATAAGCATTAAAAGTAGAATAAAACTTATCTTCATATCCAGTCATAAAATACGTAATGCATAATGCGTTATTGAATTTAAATATTCATTCGAAATGGGAACGAAATGTTTTAGTGTTAATGTGATAATGAATTGTTTTAACTGTGATTCTAGAATTTATTCAAGATATTTAATGAAATTGATTCTTCTTCGCGCAAATTTATCTAATAGAAATGCATTAATAGAAAGAACAGTTTTACCTTTAAATTTATTTGCTGAAGTGATTATATTGTTTGTGGAAACAATTTGTGCTTTTGCTTTTAATTGCTCTTGATATCTCGTTGCGGTTGCACTTAACTATCTTTAGTTTACCATAATGGGTACTCAATATTAACAAGCTATTTTAATAATGGTTTGAGTAATGTATTAATTAGAAGTTAATAAACAAAAAGCACTAATTAAGTAAATAAAAGGCGAATACACACAACTTTTCTCATTTCATTATTAAAATAATAAATTATAGTTTAAAAAAAAACTAAAAAACACGCTTTTATACTGAATCGAACTAAAAAGTAAAAAAAAAATTCTTAATATAAAAATAAAATCATTAACGAGAAAATTAATGTCATTGTGGTAAAAGAGTGTGGTGCTTTGTACTACAATTTACACTAATTCAGCTTTTCCGAATATAAGTTAGAATTTATAACAATTAATACATTTATAGAACACCCCACGCTTTTACCCCAATGACATTAATTTTCTCGTTAATCATTTTATTCTTATATTAAGAATTTTTTTTTTTACTTTTTAGTTCGATTCAGTATAAAAGCGTGTTTTTTAGTTTTTTTTAAAACTATAATTTATTTTTCATTTTTCAGTTGGAACTACAATGAAAACGTGCTTTTTAGTTTTTTAAACTATTATTTATTCCTTATTAAATTTATCCTTGAGTTTGATATTTGAAGCTGGAATTACGTGGCTGTGGAATTAGTCTTGCTCTTCAATGAATATCAATTACGCATCTGAAGTGTATTTATTTTCTCCGTTTACGGGGCCTCGGATGAGTCCCGTATTGTTATATTAGATTTTGTTTTTTAGAACAGGTCAAACAAATAAAAGTGTGTTAAGAAGAAAAAAGTTCAAATTAAATTTTTTTTTAATGTACCATGTTTTTATTACGGACTAAAAATTATAAATTCATCCTTTTCTTTTTTCTTTCTTTTTTCACATTTTCATGCATTGTCATCCACTTCTGAGCTATGGTCCAAATTTCAGTTTTCTAGCTCATCGGAAAGTCACATAGTTTAAAATGAACCACAAAATTCCACCCGGGCAGACATTAAAGAAAGCGAGTTAATAAAAACATGGTAATATTAAGTTTCAATCGTTTTTTCACCTTTTAAACGTATTCCTATAATGTTAATTCTTATCATCACTTCTAAACGTATTGCTTCATAAAAATAAAAAATATTTAGCAGTCAGAAAGTAAATTATTTTTTTCCACATGCACGAGTCTTTTTTTAAATTTTCATTTCCAGAAAAATGTTTATATTATGGTAAGGAATTGCTAACACACACCCACCCTCCACTTTCTCAGATACAAAACACTTTTTTTTTGTTTTATTTCTATTAACCACAAGTGTATTTTATACTTGCATATAATTTTCTTTAAATTCAAAACACTCACTTTAGGTTTACACCTTATTCTTTTAGTCGCTAAGTCTGAAATTAGGTGCCAAATCTTCTCTCTGAAAATGATGTATGAAATTAGTCGCCAAATCTGAAAATGGTATATGGTATTAGTCGCCAAATTTAAAAATGGTACAATCAATAAGTCGCCAAATCTGGAAGTGGTATATAAATTATCGCGAAATCTTATTATCCTTATTCCTGACAATCCTGAAAAGGACAATGAAACAAAATTACGAAATTATTGAATAGTCATCGGGCCTTGACAAGTGTGCAAAATTCGAAATAATCGGACCTTTTTAAGAGGGTAAAAATCGAGTTCCAAGATTCCGTTACATGCAAGTGAAACTTATAAAAGCGTGTTAAAAAGGGAAGTACTTAGTATTATTTAAAATGTTTGTCACACTTTGTTATCTTTTCTCGTTAAGGTATCCGACTGGTTGCGGCAACTTTTTAAAAAAAAATGGAGATATGGGTATTTTTTGTTGTTGTTATTTTTAGATTTGTTTAGTATATTTTAAGAAAAATATGCTAAAATTAAGAATAGAAAAAAAAATTATTCTTACTAAAATGGGAAAAAATAGGTAAAAATTGACAAAAAATAGCATAAACGAGGCCCATTCTGTACCAAAGGTTTATGAACAAATTTTCAATTTTTTCATTCTAATGTGTTGTTATGTTATTCATTTTTGAAATGGCCTTTAGGATAAGAGAGATTAGAGCACTTTACCTCAGTTATTAGATGAAATTGCTTAAAAAAATTGTGATTATATTCACATAAGGGACTGTAAATTTTGTAATAAAACAGTGATTGATAAATCTAAAGGTAAAAACAATTCTACTATTATACAGAACTTACAGAAAAAATTTGAACTAATTATGTTCAAAACTTTCTTTGCAATCGCTGGCCCCGTTTGATTATTTTCAAAAAATCACATTTCGAGTAAAATGCGTTTTAAAGTATGACATCTTGGTTAAAGTAATGTCATCTGCTTTTATTAAAACACTTGTAGTGTTAGTTCTAGTGAACGGAAACTCATAAACTTGGTATTTTTATAAAGCTAATAAGATGGCCTATAAAATGAAATCATAAAAAAATTGTCTTTTGTCAAAATTCACAATTTTGAGGTAATCGGATACCTTAATACAATTTCGGAAATTATTTTTTTGCCTTTAGACTGTGTCTGTTTTTTAGAGTCGAATATTTGTATTTTTAATTTTTGGCAAATAATTTGTGAGGAAAGGAAACAGAAAATGGTAAATTAATTATTTTTATTTTCCTTAATCCAGGGGTGCCAGTTTAGGTCTGGTATTATATATCCTGTATAAAGCATTATACTACTAGAGTCAAAACATTCGCGGAATGATCCCCTACATTCCCACAGGTGTTCGTTGAAAAAAAAATTTCTGTTTCAGGGGTTGGCAGCACTAATAAGGCAGATATACAACTATTTAGAATTCATTTCCTGTACTGTTGGAGTTAGCTGCAGATAATTTCTGACAAAGCCAATTTCTGTATCGTCAGATTTTGAAACATTATTTTTATAAGCAGCGTGCAAACTTCCAATTCTAACCCCCAATTCTAATTCCCCATTTCTAACTGGTCATGTCAACTTTAAAAGCTACTTGAAAAAACGTAATTTAGTTCCGTCATCTTCTTGTGATATTGGCATCGAGGAAAATGTAGAACATGTGCTTCTTCTGTGTTCAAAGTTTGAAAGAGAACGAAACATCATAAAACTGGATTTCAAAGGACAATAGAAATTGGCCTCCCAATCTTCAGCAATTTTGTGATGTTCGGCTATGCCTACTTCCCTCTAAGCCCCCTTGTCTACTCTTGGACCCGGCTAGAAGGGTGGGAGCAACTAATTGATCAGAAGACATGATTCACTAAAATTATTTTATTGCCACACTTATCAACACAAGCACAATAATAATCCAATTAAGATAGTTTGATCAATAACTAGAGCTCGAAGGTAAGACCAGTTAGCCTGGGAATACTATTACGGACATTCAACTAATCTCTACGATAACCTATACAAGCTCGTTATTAACTCAGACGCGCCCTAGCAATTTAGTTTCTAACTTCTATTTAAATAATACGCACACCTGAACTCTTGTCAGTCAGGAGCCCTACGGTTGAGGCCTCGAAATTTACTAGCTGTCTTGATCAGCTCACATCTTAGTGATCCTCACTTTGGATATCTTCAATTATCACTTTAATAATCTTAGCTTTTCACTTCAATAACTCACGATCCTCACTTCACTAACTTTCGATCCACACATCACTAACTCTCAAAACTCGCGAATACAGAATTTATATAATAATATTAATTTGCATAATCACGTTTTCTTACCTTCGGTGAAAGTTGGTTGAATTGAATATTTTCCTTAAAAAGTCCTCAAGGGGTTAGTAGAGCCATGTATAGATCCGTCACAACTTCTTTCCATCAGAAGTGCTTTTAAAAAGTTCTGGGAATTTGTTGTAATTTGTAATCCTTCATAAGCTCAAAGGATTTTTTCCTCTTTATTCATTTGTAATAAGAGATTAATACTTATTTCTGTGAGCCACGTGTGGCACTTTGTTGTGCACGGGGATTTTATAATTGTTTAAAAAAATCCATCAAGTTCTGTGTTTTTCTCGAGAAAACACCTTGAGACGCTTGAGATGCTGAAGAAAGCATACGGAAACGATTCCAGCACCAGAGGAGTTTTACTCGTTATGATGGCTGCAAATCAAATTGAAGGGACATCGTTTTGGGGATCCAGAAGAGGTGATCCACAATGAGACGAAGCAACTGAAGGACCTCTCAAAAAATGATTCCAGGAGAGTTTTGAACACTTATTCGAACGCTGGAATAAGTGTACGAATGCAGGAGGGCAGTGCTTTGAAGGCCAATAAGATTAAACAATGTTATATTTTTAAATAATTTGTAATTGAGCTATTCCAGAAACTTTTTTGACCCTACCATAAATATACGCAAAGCGCTATATATCCTGCTCGATTATTCTGCACAAAAAGGCTTCGCTACAGAAATGGAGTTCCCTTCCTAATAAATCAACTATATTTTCTGGTTTCTTGGTGAGAGCACTCAGCGCGGCCGGTTTTATTCTTGCCAGTGGTCATTACTTTTTGTAATTTTATTTGTATAGAATGAGAACCGCAGATTCCTACCCACTTTGTGACCCCGACGTACCCATCATTGACGATCCCCTCAATATATGCCTTGCTATTTAAACTGCGCTTTCTTAATGTTGATGACTGTGCCTTTATCGTGACTGTTTTGATCGCTCTACGACTTAAGACCGAAAGGTTGAAGACGAGAATATGATAAGTAGAGAAAATAAGCTAATGTTCGGTGTTCGTCACTTGATCAAAAATTTGAAAATTGAGAGATCCAACGTCTATAACACAGTTTCTCAAGCTGTGGAGCGTGATAACTTTACGAAGGGGGCTCGAGCATATTAAAAAGTCAAAAGCAAAAGATTATTTCAAAAAATTATTAATTTACTGAAAGTGAACAAAAAATACATCTGACATAAAAAAAATACACATCTACATTGATATAATACACTTATAAATGTATCAGCACTGTAGAATATATATTTTATAATTAATTGAACAATACTAAGTTAAGAACAAGTATAATAATTACTAGTCGCTAGATTTACCTCTGCAGATAAACAAGTAAATTAAATAACTTGATCTGATTGATTTTAATTTTTAAAAATTTCAAACTAAGTAAATAAGAGTACTTTAATCTCGCGACGAGCTTTTATATCATATAAGTTGTGTAATGACGTTATAAGTTGATAGTAAAAAAAGTTTTAAAAAAAAGTTTATTGTATTCTTTTTTGCGCATTTAAATAACAGCTTGTTTTAAAAAAGTGTGTTTTTTACTTTTAATTTATTATACTAGTATTAGTTTTTCAATTAATAAAATGAACTTATAATTAAGATAAAAATAAATACAGTTTAAAACAGTTACAGTTTTTCAAATTTATTAGAAAGGAAGTAAAAACAAAAGAGTTGCTGGGGAAAAATAAATATTGAGGTCATGTAATAATGTAAATCAATGAGAGATAGAAATCTGTTTCACCCTCATTCTATGAATAGTTATTACTTAACATTACATTACTATTAGAAATAATGATTTATAGTTATCTGAATATAACAGTATAAACTATAAATGAAATAAACATTTCTTAGGATTACATGTTTATTATCAAATGTTTTTATTTCATAGATTATTTGCACCATTGCTTGCAGTTTTGGTTAACCCAGACTTAATGTGGAAAATAATGTTTTTCTTCGATTTTTTACTTGTAAACAATCGAAGTTTGAATGCTTTCATAAATTATATAAATAAGAGTTATAAAAATATACTGTTACCAGACAAAATCTTTTAAAATCTATTGCTTTTATTTTTATTTTTTTAAATTCGGTAAAAAGATAGAAATTAACAGTTTTATTTTTAAATCTTAGTTATGATTGATACATTATAGTTGAGGTGAATATAAATGCTCCCATATTTTTTGTGATAACTATTCTAATTTAAAAAAACACTATAATTGCAGCATGTTTTAGAATTCGATGGATAATAAACTTCTTACTTTCAAAGAAATATGGGCTTAATATAAATTTGCGTTGTCTGAAAAAGTGATAAGCATATATGTATTCTAAAAATGAAATATTTAAAGATAAACACACTCTTAATTTAATGAAATTGTAGCATAAAATTTATAATTGAATTAAAATCTATTATTTTATTTTCGTATAAGTATTTTTAATTTTTAATTTAGATATCCATGAATTTTTCATTTAGATATTTCATTGCAGATTTTACAAGAAGACGTTTTATATATTTTACACATATTTCAAAACATAATTGTTACATTTTATGTATTTCTAAACATAATAATCTCGTTGATTTTGTTGGATATGGAGAAAATTAAACACAAATTAAAAAGACAAACAAGCAAAAAATTAAAACATCCTGTCAAGGATTATAATCAAACTCTTTTTATTCCATAATATTACATTTTTTTTACAGGATAATCTTGCTGTGTGAAAACGATTGCAGGACACCTTTGCTATGCAGTTACAATTTAAATCATAGAAACAAATTAATGAGCTAAATTTCTATGATGTCTTAGACAAATATTAAATGAATTCACGTTGTTTTTGGTGAATCAATTCATGTGTTTCGCTGTTGTCAAATTTTGCTTTTTGCGGAATTTAAAAAAAAAAGTTTTTATTTGTATCAACATAAATAAATAAAATGAACTTAATTTGAAAATTCTTGTATAATATAAGGACTTTTTTAAATTTTGAAAAACCTTAACACTTGAATATCTTTTCCGATCTTTGAATTTGAAATTTTATATATAAATTTTATAAGTAGATCTGCAAGTCTGATATCAGTTTTGAGTTAGACTAGAATGCGCGATTATATATATATATATATATATATATATATATACTTTTAATATGTGATAGTTTTGAATTTAATTCAGAGTCTATTAAATTGATCCTCTAACCTACCCAATTCTTCTGTAAAAAGGGTAATTTATTTAATTTCATATCGTACTCATGTTAATATTAAATCTTACTTAAAATCCCCGTCGGAACCCGTCATTACTGATAAATTATACTTTTCTTATGATATATAAGAGTGCCGAATTTTTCTAAAGTCACTCCAAAATAACTACATCACTTTCAAGATGTACAGTAAAAAATTTGAACTAAAAAATATATGAAGGATCGAAAGTAGAAAAGACAAAGAGAGAATGATCTTTAATGTATTTACGTAATCGAATCTTTTCTGTACGATTTTTCTTCTTTCTCCGACCACTTATTATCGATTTCTTAATTCTTGATCGCTTCTCAAAGGCTTTGGAAATCTGGAATTATCGACAGACCGACAATTTAAGAGACAGTTGGGGTGAAAAGCCTACCGAATAAAAGCGAGAAGGAGAAAAGTCTTTGAACTTTAATTACATTATCAGACAGCATCAATAGACAGTTCTTTAATTTGTATCCGAGGATATTTTATAAGGAAAATTCAATGGTTGCGTGTGCTTAAACTTAGATGGTATAAGATGCATTCTTGCAATGAATGTGTGAATTTGAATTAGGAAAGAAATATTAATTTTATCTTAAAGGGAAAAAAGGAATAATTCCAAATTGTGACAGTAATTTGCCCAGTTAAGATAGTTCATTCGCAAAAAAAATAATGAATGCATTCCATCTTTAATATATATAAAAAAAGTGACAGAGAGAGAGATTATGCACAGAAACAGTTTATAGAACTTTTCACATAGAAACAGATTGTAGTGTACAGATTCCTATTGGAATATTTCTGAGCATAAATCAATTTAAAAATTCTAAAAAACTAAAAAATAAATAAATAAATAAAATCAATACAAATTCTTAAAAAGCATACAAAAATCTAAATAAATGTTGAATTCTTTAATGAGGGCAGAAATAGCAACACTAATTTATGAATAAATATATTGCTTAAAATTCAAATTTAATAGACTTTACTACCAATTCAATTTAAAAATTCTTTGCTACCTTTTCTGTCCATTGAGTTGAAGAAATTGCAGTGGATTGCAAAAAGTTTTGTCAAAGTTTCTAAAACAATATCTAGTAAAACATTAAAAAAACAACAACTTAGCACTAGAACACCTGGGATTTAAATTACTCTTAATCGGTCCTTGGTGTCGTTTCAACTCCACCATATAAACTTTATAAAATAATTGGAATAACTAAACAATTGATAGACTACTGTTAAATAATATATAAAAATTCATCTACACTATTAAATTCGTAGGTAAACAAACGTATGTATGTATCTATCAATGTATCTATCTCTCTGTGTGCGTCTATCTTCTCACGAACCGCACCAAGCAGAAACTCGCGAAAGGTAACAAAAGATCGGGAATGATCCGAGGAAGCCGTTTTGACCAGTTATATACCGTTATTGTGATTAGTTAGAAAGGTATTAATTAAAAACCTAAAAACGTCTAATTGTTTTACCCCTGTTTGTTGTTTTCCCAACCAATCGCCAGGAAGGACCAGAGGGTGAAATTTTTCGTTACTCTCGACGTTATTTAAACATTGATCTAATTTTTGTTTTTAAAATCAGACAAAAATAATTACAGAATCAGAAAGATAATTTATTTCACCACAATACGGTGTAATTTTTTTTTTACAAAATAATAGTTGTATTTTATTTACGATTTTTTAAAAAAAATGAGTTAAAACTGACGTGTTTTTATGAAAATGATTTCTAAATTGTTGCGTATGAATTTATTTTCGTGTTATTAAAACAAAAAACTGCACTAAATAAGTTCATGCTTTTCTCTTTTAGAATCAACCATTTAAAAAATAAAATGCCCCCAATTTTTTTCTTACGATTTTTCAAAAAAATACTCAAAATTTTAATTGAACATCTATTAACTTCGTCATTTATTAAAATAACAGTACGAATCTTTTTTCATGTGTAGACCTATATTATCCAGAATTAGTGTGAAGATTGAAAATATTGGTTAAAAATTACGGATTAAAAAAAATTTTTGTGTTTTTCGTCTAATATATTTTTTTACGAGAATCCATTAAAACAGTATTTTTCGTACATTTTTTATTTAAAAATTAAAGTGTTTTGCAATCAATGTGTGAAATTTGGAAACATGAACTTAAAAATTAAGCCCTCAAAAAAATTTAAAACTTTAATAAGAAACGCGATTTTATGGTAAGCCAAGGCTTGGTGTCCAAACCCGGTTTGGCACCCAATGACTATCTGTTGCACCTTTCACTTCTAGTCTGCAAATAGGGCTACACTAGAAAAGATGGTGGCTATTAATGATCAAAATCACCGAATTTAACGAGGAAAAAAAATGCGAGTGAAAAATTTATTTTTGTTTCATTTTCTCTGTTCATAGTCTTAATTCAAAGAATTCATTTTAAGCATCCGTTTATAAAACAAAAATTTCTATAATATTTGTGAAAAACTTAATCGCTTTTATTCCGTTATCATTATTTTAAACAAGTTTATTTGAAATACATGTAAAAGTATTGCTTTAAATTAATATTTTTAAAGTGAATCAGTATTATTCTCTGTGAATCATTAATCAAATTTTTTCAATCGTTATGTATGGATTTCTTAAAATTACGTCTGAACTAAAAAAATTCATATACTTTGCTTTTTTAAAATCAGTGATTTAATAAATTACGTACACAAAAACTTTTTTTTAACTCTTTTTTAAAAAATGTTCGCAATTTTAATTCAACTTTTAATAAACATGTAAAATTTTGTAATTTTAAAAATTTCTACTTTAAATTGCAGATTTCATTTTTTATTAAAAAAAAATTAATCTCTGATTTTAAACACATATGCTACTTTCAACAATTTAATAAATGCTGGGATGTTTTCTATCTTTTCATGAAATAATGCATAAAATTGATTTTAATTTATATTATATATAAAAAAACAATGCATGTAAATATTCATTTATGCTATCTTTACATGAAATAATGCATTTGATGTATGGATATCTTTTCCTTTGATTTTAAAAGTCTTTTCACGCTGTTTGCCGTGAACTTCCTGGGCTGATCGTCATATCAGACGGTTCAGCACCGAAATGACTAGGGTTCTATCCTGCCTAAAAATAAATTTTTAATGATTTTTTAAAAAAAAATACTCAAAATTTTATTTGCACATTTAATAACACCCAAAGCAATTTTTAATCGGTAAGATCATTTATTTCACCACGTTTTTTTTGTTTCTTTACAAAACAATAATATTTTGCCTATTTGATGGTTTCTTCTAAAATCAGTGAATATCGATGCGTTTAAATGAAAATGATTTTTAAGAAGTTCATACTTTCATCTTTTAGAATCAGTGGTTTAAAAAATAAAAAAAACCGAAAACTGTTTTTGTACGAATTTTATAAAAACACCCAAAATACTTAAATCAAACATTTAATAATTTCTTCATTTATAAAGATAATCGCATAAAACTTTTTTCCAGTGTGTCGAACATTTCAAAAAAGCCTCGCAATTTTACTTCAAGATTAACATAGCAGTGAAATTTTGCAATTTTAAAAATTCCTACTTTTCTGTCTTTTTTCAACAAACAACTATTTTTAAAAGAAGTTACATTTTCGTTTCCAGGGACTAAAAAATTACAACGAAAGAATTACAAAGTAAGTGAGTGAGTATTAAAGTCGTATTGTTCACCTATACTCGAGAGATTTTGGCGACGGACCTCGAAACTTTCAACCATCTGAGTTTTCAGGCATCTCTCCTACTACACCAACGGAAGGACGTTTCAGCTCTCGACAGATTCAAAGTGCACCACTCCTTTTTAATGGGGTTCTTCAGCGGTAGCCAAAATTGGCGAATGACATTAATTGTGGGAAACTACTACGAATTCTAGATTTTGAGTGCTTACTGAGCATGAGCGGAAAAATAAATTCGGCAGCCTTACTCTTCCTCCCTCCCTTCTTTTCTTGATACTGAGATGGTTATCAATAAACAAGATTTTTTCTTTTACAGCCAATTTTTCTGCAAACGGTGTATGTCATAACACTGCTAATGAACATTTTTATCCATTTTTGTAAATTTATGAAGGAAAATATTGTTACACAATGAATATATTAGTTTTAGCAATATACTTTTCCCCGTCGATACGTGTTAAATAATACAAACACAGTGGAATGAAAAACTATAAAATAAATAGAAAACGCTCTAAAATGTTTCTTTCAGTGAATTTAAACTGATATCTAGGCTTTCCTACATAGTGTTTTATCAAACATTCAAACTTTCAGAAAAAAGCAATTGTTTCAATAGCTATTGTAACATTCTTCTTATTCTTTATTTTAAGATAATGGATTTTAATTAATGTAATTGCTTAAACCGTGGTTTCTTATTTCCATTACTCAATTAATTATTTTTAAATAAAAATTACGTTGACTATTATTTTGATAAAATACATTTGTAAAGACATTTTCAAGCTAACTGTATGTAAAGATTGGCTGATTGATTAATAACATCTAAAATCTTTTTATTACTTACATTCTTTAGAACTGACCATTAATAAAAATATTTATTTTTGAGGAGCCTGTTAGCATCAAACTGTTCACTTTTCCTTGCTTTAAATTATTACTTGCATTAATTAAATGCGTATTGTTTTTTATAAATCATTGATCGAAATTTGAAGATGAATCTTATCTCGGAGAGGGAAGACAGAAAGTAACATTTTATAGTCAAAAAGCTACTGTAACACCGGGAATATAGAGAAAAAGAAACTTGTCTGGTGGCATCGGAAGATGCATAAAGAAATTGAAAGGGATTTATCGCGACGTTAATTTAAAAATCACACACTAGAAAGTTTGACCCTGATAAGGGAAGAGAATTTGTGTATGGCAACATGTTATGCATTCGTGGAATATGTCCGTAACGCCTGGTTAAATGGAGGGAAAGAACATCTGGGGTCCCTAACAATGGAGAAATGAGCAAATTTCGAAAGCGAAATTTAATGACATGTTATAGAACACCACGCATGCACGCACGCACGCGCACGCACGCACGCACGCACGCACGCACGCACGCACGCACGCACGCGGCACGCACGCACGCATGCGGGATACCGCGCACGCACGCACGCACGCACGCGCACGCACGCACGCACGCACGCACGCACGCACGCCACTACCATCGGTCATCACCGCTGGACAATAACACACCGTCAATACCACACACACACACCACATTATCACACCACCGAAGTGCTGTCGTTGTATGGAAACAGGAAATTCCATGGGGATTGCTATTTCTGGTAAAGCCCAACCCAGTCTAAGCGAGTGGAAAGCAAAACGCTGAATTCAAAGTAATTTCTAAAAGAATATTGGAAGTGCTGATTTTAGAAGAGAAGGGAAAATATAAACGAAAAGCCATGACATTAATTTCACGGGCTGGGCGTGCATTCACGTCGTACGCCATAAGCAACCAGATACAAGTAATGGCGTCGTGGAATGGAAGGAGGTGAACAACGGGATTAAATTCACGTTCATACACCCCGGTAAAGTCCGCAACCGGTCATATTAAATTCATATGTTATTATTGAACGATTTATTATAATTGATACTATGATGATATTGAACTGATTGATTGACGATATTATTGATGATTAGATATTATTGATGATTGAAATTGGGGAAAATCATTACGAAACGAACTTTTTCGCAAGTAGAGTTCTTGTAATTTTTATCCGTCTATACGTTTTATGCAATAAATTAATGTTCAATTTTGAGGAAGCGTTAGAAATGAACAAAATTTAAAAGTAGAAATCGTTAAAAATAAAATTAAACGTATCTATTTCTCCAATATTTTTATATTACAGTAAAATATAACTTTGATCAAATAAAACATATTTTATCATTGAGTATTCATTAATTTCCTTTGAGAATATTCCATTGTTATTAAATAACAAAGAATTCAACTCAGCGTTAAGAGTTCACTAAGAGAAATAGTCTAAAAATATTGATTTTCTTCAAAAGTTTAAAAACATTATCCGGGATATTCGAATTTTCAAAAACGAAATAAAAGGATTCATTTTTTTTAAGAAAATAAGTTTGATAAAATTTAATTAGTTTATCGATTGATAAGCTTTAAACCTTAAGCAGTTTGCATGACATAAAATATTTCTAGCACAATTGAGTTTTTTCATAAATATATGTCAGTGATAATTACTATTTTTTGTAAATTTTTGATTTTATATTTATAGTCGTGAACGAAACACTCGTAGGAGCCACGTGGTCATAGCTGCAAACTCATAGGTAACTTTGTTTCCGTCGAATCATGAGTTCGAGTCCTGATGCCGTGCTAAGATCCTTCGTGTAGCATTGCTATTGAGCATTAAATTTATATAGAGGATCTAAATAGAGAATAGGCCTGTTGTGGCAGTTTGGAAAGTGGTGTTCCAGTTAGCTTACTTTATCTCCAAGCTTCGTTATTTTTGTAGTGTTGAGTCCTAGAGTCTGTAGTTGAGTCCTAGAGAGTTGAATCCTAGAGTCTATAGTTGAGTCCTAGAGTCTGTAGTTGAGTCCTAGAGTCTGTAGTTGAGTCCTAGAGAGCTGAATTCTAGAGTCTTAGTTGAGCCCTAGAGAGTTGAATCCTAAAGTCTGTAGTTGAGTCCTAGAGTCAGTAGTTGGGTTCTAGAGTCTTAGTTGAGTCCTAGAGAGCTGAATTCTAGAGTCTGTAGTTGTGTCCTAGAGTCTGTAGTTGAGTCCTAGAGTCTGTAGTTGAGTCCTAGAGTCTGTAGTTGAGTTCTAGAGTCTGTAGTTGAGTCCTAGAGTCGTAAAGGATCTACATTGCAGAGGGGGTGAACGCACATTACATTTTTCGAGAATCTCCAGGAAGGGATGTGTGCGTTAAAAGTTGAGAGAGTGGGTTGCCAGTTTGAGCGTCCTCCACTTGACAAAAATTCAAAATTTGAAGTTTCATCCCCATTAGCCCTCGTTTTTCTCGGGGGTGGGATGTTAATAAACAACCAATCAGTTATGAGGTTTTATCTCTATAATATCTGGTATATTTAAGAAGTTACAACGCAATATTTAAATTTTGATAAAAGAAGTGAGCTATTTTTTACGGGAGATGTTGTTTTCATTAAATTAAAAGTAGTGAGATGTTGATCTCTATTTTTACGTTCTTATAGAATTTGAATCAATAAATAGCAATATATTCAGTGTTTAAATCTAGTTTTCAGCAAATGAATGAGTAGTTTTAGTATTAGGTATTCAGGAAGACGAGATAGGTTTTGAAATGCCTTAGAGTACAAAGTTAATGTAAAATCAACATCCAAATTAATCAGGAAGACGAATGAAAAAACTATCCAGTTCTGAAAGAACATATAAATAATTCAAGAACGTTCCTAAAAGTTAAATTTTTCAATTTCTTTTCTTGCCTTTTTTTAAAGTGAGAATCTCCTGTTTATTTGCTTCTTTGTCGAGGAATTAAACTCGCAAAGTTAATTTTAAAGAAAACACAGATGAAGAAAGAAGAATTTACAAATAATTTCAAATTGTAAAATCATCACTAAAAACCAATAATTATTCCTTAGAAGAGTTTCTTTATTTGGGAGTACTCTTCGCAGTTAATATAATCATATATTGTAATCAAAAAGCGAGTACTCGATATTAAAGATATCCTGAATGATGTTTTTCATTTACGCAGTATAGTTGATTGTTTACCATAGCTTCTTTAAGTTTACTTATCCCTTATTTACAAAACTTTTATGTTCAATAATTTCATGAAAGAAGATGAATATTGTTTAAATATGATTCATCTACAAAATATAACAAAAGCTAGAACAATTTGTTAATTCATTAACTGGACGTTTTAATGAACACGCTATTACGAATGCTATATTATTAACTATTTGTTGGCCAAACATAATTTATTCGTACGATTGTCCATATTAGACAATTACATAATCAAATTATGTAAAAATATGTAGGTATGTTGTAACATTTTAGAATTAATATATAGAGATGCAGTAGAACGACGTTTATTCAAACGTTTATTATCCGGAGCTTCAAATATCCAGACTAAAGTCCGGATACGGTTTTGAACAGTGCAAGGCTCAACAATTGTTTCGCGTGAGGCCAAAAGTGACGGGAAAACACAAGATGAGGGATTTTTGGGGAATTTCAGTTGTGTGATTTGGTAAACATCTGTGTGGAATATGAGGTCAGTGTGTTTCCAAGTGAGGGGGTATATACATACTCTTTTGTTGAGTTTTGTCGATGTAGAAACCTGGATGGCATGCGATGTAAAAGACTGTGGATTTCAAATGCTAAATGATGACGAGATAGTGACTTCCGTGCAAGAAGAATCCGACCCTGTAGACGATGAAACGGATGAAGACTAGGACAACAACAATAAAAGTAGCAAGGGTCCATCAAATGCTGACGCGTTTCTGCGTTAAAGACAGCTATGGAGTGGTACAAACAACAATCAGAGTGCTGTCCTATTCAACTACTGCTGCTCAAGAAAATCAGAGACCTTGCAGCGAAAAGACGAAGGTGTACAATAAGAAGGTACAGCGAAAAATAAGTGATTATTTTCCACAATAAAGGTAAAATTGGAACATTTTGCACCTATTTTGCTTTTTCTTAAAGCACGTTTCCCGCATGTGAGGATTTTCAATATTCGTATAGTGTCCAGTTTCATATACTGTATGGATCACATTCGGTTTTTCGGTTATCCGAATAATCGCGTATCCGAACGGTGCCCATTCCCAATTGATTCGGATAAACGACGTTCTACTGTAAAAGAATTTCCCCAAAAATCTTTCGTTTGAGAATTTAAGAGTTTAAATTAAAGTATAAATCTTAGTCTAAACCATATTTCATTTTTTTTTGTGGAGAAATAAATACTTATATAGGAATATTTACGTACCTAAAATCCTGTATCAAAAATAAATTATTTTGGGTTAGTTATTATTTGATTAAATGTATTGTTAAGTAAAAGTAATAGTTATATGCGGTAGGAGATAAACTAAAAGTGCGTTTATAATAACCAACTCAAACCATAAGGGCTCAAACTTGGTTAAGCCTACATAGTACCCTTTTTCAAAAAGTTTTTTGTGGAGTACAAGAAAAAAATAAAATATTATTTATGTTTAAAATTTAGATTATACTATAATCTTGATTCTAAAAAAACAGTTTGACGAACCATTATTTAAAATTTTTTAAAAATTAAGAATTTTTTTTCAAATTTTTATAAAACGCTCCATTTTTATAAGTTTTTAGTCATTTGAAGTTATTTATGTTTCTTAGATTATTGCAAACAAAAAGTATGGATTTCAAAATCTGTTCCCTTGTTGATTGTTAACTGTTATTTTTCTGGCTAAATTTTAAAAATCTTAACTAAAGTATTTTTTAAAACTATAACTAGAAATCTCAGACCTAAATCCATGCTTATGTTTATTGAACAGACGTTTGGGAGAATGTACAAAACATTTCAAGACTCTGTTTTGAATAGAAACAGGAATTTAAAATATTTATATTCCTGTTATATTTTAAAGCCAATTCCTACTTCGTCAGAAAAACGTACCGGGGCCGTTTGTTGCAGCCAGTTGAAACTTAGACAGAAATAAATCAAAATAAATTTAAAATTTAAAATAAAATTTAATTAAAGAATTAATATTTGAAAAAAACTGCATTAACATCAAGTGTCATCCACTGCAAGCTTAAAAATGTATTTTAACTTGAATGCGTAGATGAATAGAAAGTATCTTATTAACGATTAAAAATTTGAACAAGATCTATACACACACACACACACACACACACACACACACACACACACACACACACACACACACACACACACACACACACTACACACACACACACACACACACACACACACACACACACACACACACACACACACACACACACACACACACACACACACACACATAAAGTCTTAGGGACTCGAAAACACTTGTATCTTCAACATTAAAAGCCTGAGAAAAACGAATTTAAAATTTGCAAAGGGATAGAACAAAAACTTATAATTCACCAAGCACTCTAATTTTTTACTATGTTACTTTCAAACGTATCTTATACATTAAAACACTAATTTAATATGACTGAAAAATTTTTTTGAAATTCAAAACATATTTTTGAATAATATTGATAGCATTTGTTACGATGAGAGAGACAGGTTTTTCAGTTTAATCTTAACCTAATATTTTAACAAAAGTTTTGAAACGCAAAGCATTTATGCACAAAATTATATTGATGCGAATTTAAGCTAAAAATCTCCAGGTTTTTACATAAGATGCATTTTTTTCTGTTTTAAATTGGTACATTTTAGACAATTGAGTCTTTTTTGCACAACTTTCAAATACTAAAATATAGTACTGCATGTTTACTTTTATGTAGTATGGTACATCATGGAAATATTCAATCTGCAATACTCTAATTCAGAATATTTCTATTCGGAAGTCTAATTGCAGTATCTCAGCTAAGGACTATTATTAGATGCATCATATTCAGTAGTATTCCCTCTCTTCGCAATATTGTTTCTTATAGTAGCCTGAGAATGTTTTGGCCTTGGCATTTTCTCAACAGGAAAACATTAATGATAAAGCTTCTAACTTACATAAATTATTTTTTAAAACAAAAATTGGCTTTGAAATCGATTTTAATTTAGTAACTATGAGAACTCTTAAAAAAACTCAAAACATAATCAAGTAGAAATGAATTTAGTAATGAAAATTGAAACCAAGAATCATTTCACACTGAAAGAGTTTATTGTGCTCAAAAATATTTTTTATTAATCCAATTTAGGAGTGGAAAAATGCTTTAAAAATGAAAAAGAAAACAAAACCTAAGCTCAGAAAACTTCAAATATTTTCAAAATCAATTTGTGATCACATCTGAAATTTGGCGGCAAGCTTTCCTGTGATATGGACCACAAGAAAATTCAAAAAAGTTTTTTCGGTAATTTTGAAATTTTTAGGGTATTGTGTATCCTTGCAGATTAATTAAATGATATATTCACACACACACACACACACACACACACACACACACACACACACACACACACACACACACACACACACACACACACACACACACACACACACACACACACACACACACACACACACACACACACACACACACACACACACACACACACACACACACACACCACACACACACACACACACACACACACACACACACACACACACACACACACACACACACACAAATTGAGTAATTTGTACTTTAGAGCATTATTCGCTTTATAAAGAGTTAAGTAGGAATTTTTCTTGTGTGAATGCATATTACTATTTAAACTTAAAATCGCAAGAATCTTTGTGAGAGAGAGTTCTAAAAGTATCATGCGCATTGTTAAATATATCAAAGTGTCACATTGATCTTGCATTTATTTTTTTAAATAGTTTTTTGATTAAAAAATACCAATATGATATGAATTTTTTAGTGCTGAATTAAAATATTGGGTAAATTTCGTTAACTAGAAAAGGAAATTACATATCTGATGTTGAGCTGTCATAAAAAACCTTCTTCTTAGCCAACGCCCACCCTTGGGTGTTGGGCCATTAGGTGACGCGCTGACTAGTAGAGATTGACCTCTTTGAAAATGCTGTCTTGAAAGTTTTTATTGTGGTTTAGAGCAGAGCAAGTCCTTAGGTGTTCAGCGTTCATAGTACCCTAGCTGCAAATCTGGTACTATGATAATGTTAGGACATTAAGGAGGTGAAGGTGTGCTGGAAGATAATCGTATCCTGTCCTCATCCTAAAAACTGTTACACTAACTGCACGGGGTAGGGTGATCGAAGGGGTCTCTGGAAACGAGGCTCTCCCAATTCTTTCTCAAAGAGAGCCTCTGCAACCGCTGACAGTTCCATCTTTCAACTGTTGATTTTATCTGGAACTTGGCAAAATGGAGCGTGCTGGGTTGTTTGGGATGGGAGAGAGCTGTCCCCTGCCCAAACCGAAACCTAAAAAAATCTAACAATACAGTTTTTTACAAATTTCTCTCGTGTTTCATGAAAAGAAAAGAAAAGAAAGCTTTTTTTGTGCTGTTTCTTTTAAAGAAGAGGAAAGTTTTCGAGGGAAAGATAAGTTTTAATTCATTGTTTAATGTTAGTTCCTAGATAGTGGAAACATTGTTCTTAATTTTTTTTTGATTGATTATAATCCTATGTCAAATATTTCTTATGTGCCTAATATTTCCTAAAATCTATGTGTTCGTAAAATATTTCCAAACAAAAATAAAGATAATTATCTATATAAATAAATAAAATTGGAAATGTCCGTTTATAATTTCAAATTAGCAGCTTTTTACTAAATGCATTTAAGGGTATATACGGTACTTATATCAAAAAATTAATTTTTAAAATTTTTGTCTGTCTGTTTGTTCCGGCTAATCTCGGGAACTTCTGGTCCAATTTTAAAAATTCTTTCACCAATGGAAAGCTACATTATCAGCGAGTAACATAGGATATATTTTATTCCCATATTCCTACGGGAACAGGAACTATGCTGGTAAAACGTTGATGTTGCTTACTCCCCGCCAAGTTGGCGCAAAATTATGCATTTGGTCAATAATGGAAATTTTAATAAAAATTTCTCACATTTGTAACAAATAACTGAAATATTGTGTAATTTAGCATCTTTACAGAAAGCAATTCTTAAAATGGTTTTCTTATTAAACGTCCAACGTTTATTACGTTACGTTTGTTAAATGTCAAACTCAAGCTTTGGGAAATATCACCAAGTTGGCTAAGAAGTTCTCTATTCCGACAATCCCAGATATTTTAATGCAAATTTTCTACCACATTTTAAAGAGGGAAACGAAATAAAGTTTTAGCGAATTGCGCGCGTGATATTGAAAATTTTATGTTAATATTAATGGACAGTTTCATAAAAGGTGTTGATTTTTCGAATGTTTATCACTTTGAATTTTTTAAAAATCTAATTATACAATATTCATATTTTGCACAAAATTTTTCACTTATACTGAACCTAGATATTTTACGTGGAAGTATTACTTTATATATACTAGATATTACTATGGAGGAAGCCATACAATGTCACTCGCCGAATAAAATTAGGGAGCTTTACGCAATACTTATTTCATCTTCTGTCTTTCTAATCCTCAAACCTTTTGGAAAAAGTACAAAGACTACATGGCGGAAGATATTTTGCAGAAAATACACACAAGCAAATATGCCTTTCAATCAATACATCTACAACGGAACGCAGTAAAGGTTTTCAAAATGGTTGGGAAGAAGCTACATGATTTTGGAATGATTATTCCTAGATGTGTCGACGTAAATGGCTTCGATAATGAAATTGCTTGAGAATTAAACTACGATTTTATAGCATTGCAACATCAAGTAACAGAATTTATCCCTCAATTAACTCCAGAACAAAGTCACGTTTTCCAACAAGTGTTACGCAAAATAGAATCCGGCAGAGGTGCACTCTTTTTTCTCGACGCCCCTAGTTGAACCGGAAAAAAGTTTTTGCTTAACTTATTATTAATGACCATCAGAAAAACCCAGAAGATAGCAGTTGCTGTGGCTTCTTCGGGTATAGCCGCGACTTTACTGACAAACGGTCGTATTGCACATTCCGTTTTAAAATTATCGTTTAACCTTGCATTTGAAGATTCACTCATCTGAAGTTTCAGAAAAAATAGCTCTCAAGCAGGATGCTTCCATAATGCAAGCTTTTAGTGTGGGATGAAAGTACAATGTCTCACAAGAAAGCTATAGAAGCGTTAAATCGGACACTTCAGGATTTACGAGATAGTACAGATATTATAGGAGGAATGGTATTTTATTATATAATTGGCTGGTGAATTTTCAAAAACTCCCCCTATAATCCTGTCGCAGATGAAATCAGCCTCTATTAAATCATCAAGCTTATGGGCAAAATTTGAAAAATTAAGTCTGAAAACGAATATGAGAGTGCATCTTCATAATGACGTAGATTTGGAACATTATGCAGAGACGCAATTGAAAATTGTTTATGGATGTTTGGACGCAAATGATGGAGGTTATATTTTACTTCCAAAGAATTTTGTAATGTAGAAGAATATAATGTAAATCTTATTGCTCAAATTTACCCGGGCTTGCAACAAAATTTAAATTGGGATCAGTGGTTGCGCGCAAGATCAATATTGGCGCCTTACAATGGCATTGTCCATAAAATCAACATTGAAAATTTAAACGACGTGCAGGGGAAGGGGGAAAATGAAGAAATATTTATCAATGAATACAATCATGGATAAAGAACAAAGTACTTCATATCCCATAGAGTTCTTAAATTCACTCGAACTTTCGGGTGTACCCTCACATAAACTTCAATTAAAACTAAATGTACTAGTTATGCAAAATCTCGATGCTCCTTGACTATGTAAAGGAACGAGGCTTTGGACCACAAAACTGATGCAGAATATACTTGGTGCCAATATTTGAACATTTGTCATGAAAAGGGATAGTGTTATAATACCTCAAATTCCAAGTATCTCCACTGACCTACCATTTCAACTCAAACGATTTCAATATCTCCAGTTTGAATGTTGCTATTAACAAAGCTAACATTTCAGGTAGCAGGGAGTGCATTTGGAAAAGCAATGTTTTTCCCATGGCCAACTATATTTAGCCTGTTCGGTGTGTCCAATGCCCAAATTTTCACATATTTGCAACTGACGGAAGGACATATAATATGGTATACAGTTCTGTTTTGAGCTCTTTTAAAGAGAAATTATATATTAAACGTAGATACTTTCGATTTTTAAAAATACTAATACCTTAAGTTATTGAATTTTTGTTGTTAATTATTATAATAAATTACATTTTCAGTTTTTTTAAACTAAGCTCAACTTTAGAATTTTAAATTTTATTGGTTCCAGTCAAGCAATAAAAAAATTACCATATTACGAATATATTACTTACTTTTTAATGCTAATGTTTACGACTTTGACAGTTATTTAAAGACATCAACGCTAGCGGAGCCGCTGGTAAAAGCTAGTTTAATAATAATTAAGTAAAATAATTAGTTTATTTTATTATGTATCTGTCATCGATAATTTATTTTATTAATTATTACTAGTTATTTATTCAATAATTTATTTTTACTGCTATTTCTGACGGTCAAAAATAAATTTATTTCTGATTGTTGATTAAATCAACAGAATGTGTTTGGTGGTGTATTGGAATATGATACGTGAATAGTGTACTTTCGAGCCTCCTCCCCCTTGAAATATTCCTGTGTGGGCCACTGTTCTTAAATATATTTATATGGAATGAATCCTTAAAATATATAGTCCTTTCAAATGTTTAACTTTTTCTCAGTGTAGGCAAAAAAAAAAATATTTAGTTACTACTGAGAAAAAAGTCATTTGACTTCTCTCTCTCTCTCACTATGTTTTCTTTTTAAATAAGAGGAAAAATATTTTTGAACTTTTAGAGGTTATACACTGCTGGCCACCGTAAATGCAACCCCAAGAAAGACAAGAGATAGCACAACAAAATTTATTTTGTAGATAACATGTTAACCAAGAATCAAATGATTAAATTTATAGACTTCTGTGAAGCGTGGTTCCTGCCAGAATCAGTAGCCAGAGTAGCCGCCATTGTTGGAGATCACCGCTGCCACACGCCTCAGCATTGGTTCAAAGAGACTGGATGTGTTCTTGGGGTACAGCAGACCAAGCAGCTTCCACATGTTGCCAAAGTTGATCTGGTGTGGCAGCTGGGGGTGTAATCTGGGTCAATCGTCAAGCAACCATAGACCATATGTTTTTTATCGGCGAAAGATCCGGAGAGTGATCTGGCCAGGGAAGCAATTCAATCTGATGATTGACGAAGAACCTTTGGACAATGCGTGCCACGTGTGGTCGCGCATTATCCTGTTAAAATATGGCTGTGGCCAAGCCCTGAAGGTGAGGAAGGACAACTGGCTCCAACCTCAGAGATATTGCGCTGGCTGTTTAAAGTACCGGCAATGTGTACTAGAAGAATGCGAGAGTGATATGTAATACCACTCCATACCATAATACCCGGTCCAGGACCAGTGTGGCGGTGCATAACGCAGCTATTCAGCATCCTCTCTCCACGGTGTCTCCAGACTCGAATCCGACCATCGTGAAGTTGCAGACAGATGCGTGACTCGTCAGTAAAGACAACTTCATTCCGTTCTGCAGCCCACACACTTCTTTCATCACACCATTGGTGGCGGAGACGTCTGTGGTTCTGCGTCAAGGGTAGACCAAGCAATGGACGTCTTGCGGACAGACCACTCTGCTGTAAACGGTATCGAATGGTACGTGCAGACACTGAATGATGCGTTACAGACTAAATGTGCTGTGCTACGGTTCGTGATGTGACTGAGCGATCCATCCATGCAATGCGCACAATTTGTTTGTCCTCACGTGAAGTGTTGCACTGAGGTGGATGCGATCGTCCACGCCAGTCCATCGTACCCTCCTGCATCTAACGGTCACATATCCGCATTATATTTGTTTGGTTTCGTCCAACACGCGTGACTGCCAATTTCAATGAAAGATAATCCACAATCTCGGTAGGCCACTATCCTTCCTCTGTCGAACTCAAATACTTGATCAAAAGCTGATCGCTGTTTTCTACGAGATATAACTGATCGTTTTTTGAAAAAATCCACAAGAAAAACACAATTGCCGAACATGAAATCGTCGAAATCTCCATGTCTTAAATAGCGCTTTAAGTGGCGCCACAGGCAAGCGTGATGTGTGTCTGCGCTGAAATTCTAATCATTTGTATATCTCACCTCCGCTAATGCATGTTGTAAATTTCATGTTATTTGAGTGCTCCCTTCAGGGTGTTGCATTTACGGTGGCCAGCAGTGTAGTTATTTTATCCTGTTAATTTAATTCGCATAGTACTCTTCAACTATTTAATTAATTTGAAGCTATTGTGAAAAAAGATAATGTCCTTTAGATGCTTTATAATGGATAGATAAGTTTAAGATTTGTATAAAATACAATAATCGATTAATTCTGTTAAATGACCATGTGTTGAAATATTTGACTATCTTGAGCGTCTTTCTGATCTTTTGAGTTGTTAGAGCTTTTGCAGACACTTGCAGTAAAACTATATAAATGTACTTTTATTAGATAAATTCTTTATCGAAACAGCTAGAACCTTAATAAAATATAAAAAAATTGAATGTAGACATTATGTTAGAGATATTCAAATTCTAATAATGCATTGATTTTCATACAGTATTTTTCAATTGTGACACATTAATAATGGGGGATTAAAAACCAGCATACATTTTTAAAAATATATAAAGTAATTTTCAATATTAAAATATAAAACTATTTTTTTTTTACCAAACAAATGAAGAAAAGCTAATAATTTTTTGCAAAATTAAAAACAACACTGTTGATTTTTTCTGACAATATACTGAAATTCAAGGAATCTCCAGAGGCCAATGCCCTGTGTACATCGGCAATCCAAATCTCTCAATGAACAAATCCATGCTTATTAAAAGAGAAAGGGAATTGAACTGAGGAAGATTCTGTTGAACTGTTCTGGAAGAGAAGTCAGGTTCTTTTTGGAATTGAATATTTGCTTTGGGATCTTGGGAAAAGGAAAGCATCTCTTTTTTAGTCTGGTTCCAGAATATAAAATATAAAACTTCCTTTCCAAATATACGTGGGAAGAAATATTGCAAAAGAAAGTGAAAAAGATGGCTGCTTAGAGACCAAGTTCTGTCTTTGCTTCGCCACAGAGGGACGACAATGTGCTTTTATATTTATTATCATGAAGTTGTATGCTTAAGAAAGAACGTGAATATGAAAAATGGTTTTTATGGTACAGAGATTTGCATCGAATCTGTTGATAAGAATAATTTGATTTTTTTTGGAGTTAACTAATTTTTATAAAGGAATTGTTTAGGTATAAATATTTTATTTTTGTACTAAATAAATGTTTACTAGAATTTAATGTCAAATAATCCAATGAAATTTCTGTTTTTTTTTTGGTTAAATTTCTATTACAAATTAATCCTACCAAAGAAGGGACAAAATTAAGCAATTTGATTTCTACGAGCATTCCAAAATCATATAATAAAAGTATTTTTAAGGAAAAAATTATTTCTGTGAGTGGAATAAATTATATCAAATATCAAATAATGTGCACTTCACCAAGGAATTTATTCCTTCTATTCAGAGACGCTTAAAGGCTAAACACTTTCATCCTCTAATATTATACTTACCCAGTTTCTAACTGAGCATGGAAACTTGAAACGCTTCAATTGGTCCTACTGACCAGTGTTCTTGCTCCAGTGACACAGTCCAGAATGTCAAGCACCTGATACTTTCATGTGCTAAATTTTCTTCCGAAAGACGTACTCTTATGAATTGCCTACAAAAGAACAATTTAGCGTAGCCTCCTCTTTTCTCTGCCTTTGTTCAGAGAAATCTTCTTTTACATCGTTTTGTACATACATTTATAACATCCCCCCCATATTATTTAGATTGTAATTTTCTTGTGTGTATGTATGTATATGTGTATATTTGCAAGTGCGTATATATATATATATATATATATATGTGTGTATATGTATATAAGTATTTGTGTGTAGGTATGATTTATGCATTTGTATTTTGAAAATCTTATTCTGATCACACATGTGTTTCCAAACCTTTACCATTGAATAACTTTAATTCCTGAATGTCTCCGTTTTTGCATGTGAGCAATCTTGTATTTTGTTCTGTATTTATTGTATTTGCATCCATTCTTGTTTCTTATTACCTTTTGATTCCCATTTTTGCCTGTATCCCTCTACTAAGATAAAGATAAAGTGCTCTAGTTTTTGTAAAAATTAAAATATCTCTTATCCTGAATGTCATTTCAAAAATGAATAGCAAGGCAACACATCAGAATTGAAAATTGAAAATTTATTCATAATCTTTTGGTACGGAATCGGCCCCGTTTATGTTATTTTTTGTAAATGTTTACGAATTTTTCCCCACATTTTAGTAATAATAATTTCTTATTTTCTTAATTTTAGCATATTTTTCTAGACAAATCAAAAACCACAAAAAATCTCCATATCTCTATTTTTTTTAAAAAAAAGTTGTCGCAAGTCAGGTACCTTAAATGTGTTGATGTCATATTCGGCGTAGTGTTGAAGTTTTGAGAGTAGGTTGCTGGCTCAGATGCTATCCCCAGAACTTGACCGAGGTTCAAAATTATAAGGTCAATCCCCCTTAGGCCTAGAATAGCTTCAATGGGAAACTCTAATAAACATTCATTTATCAATCAATATTGTATAAGATGTTTCGAAAAAATATCTTTTGGTACGATTATGTATAATATTATTAACACAGTAGAACGTCGCTTATACGAACGTTTATTATCTGGAGCGTCAAATATCCGGACCAAAGTCCAGATACGTTTTTAAATAGTGCAATGCTCAACAGTTGTCTTATGTGAGGCCAAAAGTGACAGGAAAACCAAATGTGAGGGGTATTTGGGGAATTTTAGTTGTGTGATTTGTGGTAAACATCTGCGTGGAGTATTAAGTCAGTTTCTTTCCAAGTGAGGGGGTGTATGCGTGCTCTTTTGCACGCATACACCCCTCTTACTTTTCCCTCTTACTCACTCGCTCTTACTTTCGTGCATGAAGAATCCGAACCTGTAGACGATGAAATGGAGGAAGACAAGGGCAACAACAACAACGAAAGTAACAAGAGTCCATCAAATGCTGACGCGTTTCTGCGTTAGAGATAGATATGGAGGGGTACAAACAACAAAATAAGAGTGCTGCCCTACTCAACTACTGCTGCTGAAGAGAATCAGAGACCTTTCAGTGAAAAAACGAAGGTGTACAATTTTACAGCGAAAAATAAGTGATAAATTTTCTACAAGCAAGGTAAAATTGCGACATTTTGCTTTTTCTTCCAGCACGTTTCCCACGTATGAGGATTTTCAATATTCGTATTGTGTCCAGTTTCATATACTGCATGGATCTCATTCAGTTTTCGGTTATCCGAACGGTGTCTGGTCCCAGTTAATTCGGATAAACGGCATTCTACTGTAAGTTAAATAAAATACGGACAGTTTTGTTCATTTTATTTACTATGCTAATTTCATGTCATCTATAGCTGCAAGCACATTTATTTTTACTACCTGTTTGATAACTTAAATACTTCACTTTTACCACACTTTTAAACATTCTTTTTTGTAATTGTTATAAATGTTTCGTTCGCGCATGCGCGTTGATATAGCTGTTCTGGTGGAGAATACGAGACGAATCTTTGGTCTCACACGGAAAAAAATATCGATTCAAGGCGGATTTTCTATCTTGGTGAAAACTGCAAAGAATCTTTTTGCATGTCGCATGTCACACGCAAGCTGTAATTTATCTACCCTTTGTAATGAAGTGGCTAGAATAGAGAAATTGCCTGCGTGGGTCGTTACAATTTGCTTTTAATATTTCTTTTTAAATGTTTACTGTAAATAAAAGTGCTGTCCTCAAAGAAGACGTCTGTTGGATAAAACCTCAACAACATCATACACTACACAGCAACGCATCACACATACTGAAAGAGTTTTACTCATTTTTACTCTAATATATGCTTTTTTTATCCTCTTTAAGTACTAAAAAATCTCTGAATTTTTAATTTCTTGAATCGTAATTTGATTCTTAGCAAAAAAATCGAACTATTTATACATCATTAAGAATCTTGAGCAATGGTGTATTTTAAATTTTTTATGAATTGATAAAACTGTAAGTAGTGGCAATTTTTCTTCTAATAGGTGATAACCTATTTAATAATTTATAACCGAATAATTGATGCATTGATAAATAGAAAATTTGACTTTGTAACACACAGGTAAATGTGAAAAAAATATTGCTGAGATTTAGCATTTAAAAATGGCTGAAATTTAAACTGATTTTTTATAATAAACACTAATTTGGAACTAAAATACCAGAAAATAACATGAAATTTAATTTCATCCTTTCAAGTAAAAATGAGAACGTTGGACATCCGTAGCAATTTCAGAGTATAAATGTTTTATAAAATACATAGATATATATTTTAAACTGTATTTTTTGTTTTTTGTTTTTACTAGAGAACTTAAAGTAAGGTCAATAGCGCGCGCGCGATGCATTTTGCCAATTTATTTACAAAATAAATATCGAAATGTATTAAAAGATAGAGTTTAATAGTCTATCTTGAATTAAATTTTATATAAAAGCATTTGAAAAAGTTCATCTAATTATCAGCAAAAGAAAAATAGCTAAAACACTCAATTTTTAAATTTAAGTTAGATTTATTGATTCAAAACAAAATTAATCAAAGTCAACGCTTGGAAGTAAAAAGCAGACGCTGTGTTAAAAAATTTGAAAAAAATAATGACACAAAATTCAGACAACAAATATATTTCTGCAGGAAAATGCTTAAAATACCATTATTTTATTACAGTACATCGAGTAAGTGTAGACATCTGTAACACTTTTGATTACAAAAAACGTCGAGTATATAGCTTGCTGTAAAGATATTTTGAAATATAATTTCTTTTTTATTTGTTATAAAACTTAACTCTGGCATCGTAACTTTGTTAAAATAGCACACTAAAAATTTTCCTTGAAAAATAAATTGTGAATATATTCTTTCCCTTGTGACTCGCACAAAAATAAATTCAAATTTCACAAATAAATTGCTTTAAAAATTTAAAAAATACAAGACTTTACTCATTTTATTCTACAATGTTTTACATAAACTAATAAATTATAAAAACCCTTTTGTGAAGAATCATAAAAAAAAACCAATTTCCTTATTTTATTTTGTTATTCTTCACTTTTATTGCTATTTGAGGGCTCAGCACATTTTCGAAGCATATTTATTTTTAGAGAAATATTACTCAAGTATATTAGTAAAATAAAAGAATGTCGATTAAATAATCGTTACTGTCATTCAAAAAGCTTCAAAAGGAAAATAAACAAATTTTGTTTTTCTCTTTTGATTTTTGGAGTTATTTTTCACTTTAGTTTGGAAGTAAAGACTATAATTTGGATTTAAGCACTATCGAGAAATCTGAGAAACATATAATTTAAAGCAGTTTCTTTTCAGTTTGAATAATGGTAATTAATTATCACTTTGAAGTTCTTAAAGAAGTGGCTACAAAAGCTAATAATCAATTCATTTATCAGTATAGTATTTCTGTTAAATTAGAAGTTTGCTTTGGTAAAAATTTCTTAGATTGTTTTATTTTTAAAATTAATCATTAATTGGTTCCCATAAAACGAGAGAAATTCAGGTTATCGAGGAAATTTTTAATATTTAAAATACTTGTCATGCTTTCTATACAAAATATGCATGATATGCTTTCTATGCAGATAAAATATTTTCATACTAATGATTTAGTTACAATGCCGTGTGTCTTTTACATCAGTTAAATAAAATCGTTTTACTTAATGGTAATGAGTAGAAAATATTTTTTTATTGCTTTTAACTTTAAATAACACATCTGCAGATAGAAAGATTTAAATGATTACATTATTTGAAAAAAAAATACTGGGAAATATGTGCGTAAAACAGAAGTAAATCGAAAAAAACTCTAAAACAGAAAATCCAATAAAGACAGAATATTAGTTGTTGAAGTCAATCATTTTCATCAGGGACTGTTTAAAGCGTAACACGAATAAAATTCAATATTACTATTTAAACTGCCGACAACTTTATTTAAAAACATATATCCCGAAAATAGGTTAATCACCATGGTATGTTCATCCCAAAGGTAAGTTATCACAAAACAGGTAGCGATTTTCAAAACTAGAATTGTCAAGTATTCTACAACTCACGTCAAGAAATCTAAAAAATCATTTAATTCTTCATCATACGGGTATTTAATTTAGCGAGATGCAGCTCGGGAGATGTGTACTAAGTGTTCATTCACGTGATATCCATTTTTGTTACATTTTAGCACAGGTTGAATTTGGTCTAGCTGGTCATCATGATTTTTCATAAGCTGAGAACTCAAGAATCACCGTACGATTTTTTAAAGTTGTGATTGGGAGATTTTCACTATCTATATTATATTGCTTTCAGTATATATTTTGACATTGAACTTTTTCATGCATTTAAAGATGTAATCCAATAACAAGACGTCTTTTCCTTATGCACTTTACATTTTTGGAAATAGTTCCACTAATAAGTAAAAGTTAAGAATTGAGATTTTTCCTGTAGCTACAACTACTGAGCAAGATTTCTTAATGACTGCTGTTCTCTTCTGGGATATAAAGGTTATCGAATGGCCTTTTTTTGAGCAATTATAGGCACATTTCACATAGACAAATCTCTCTTCTGGTTTAGAGAAATATAAATTGCCTTTTTTTAAAGGATTTAGATAGTATGTGAAACAAAACTGAGGCTGACTCTAAATTCTGAGAATTCACTAATTATAATCTTTCTTATGTTTATACTAACATTCCTATATCAAGTATTCATTAGTGTAATTTGTATAGATATATTAAAACTCAATTGCGTGGTCATTGAATTTTACTTCTTTGTTTCCATGTACATGGTAATGCTTATCATGCAGACAGTCCCTTTTAAATGTTTCCAGATCGGAGGGAAACCCCATTCATCGAATTCAAGAGAATGAAGCTAAAGGAAAGTTCTGGGAGACCCTGCTCCATAGTCCAGTCCCAATGGGTCTTCCTAGAATCTACGAATCTTACGAAATTTTTTCCCGGTACACGGGTTTCAGGGAACCCTCAGACCCGTAACTGGCTAGAAAAGTTCTTTAGTTGTGACATCGTTAAGTTGGAATATCATGCTGGAGTGTAGGAGCTTGGCCATTGGACCAGCGGCGGCGGGATGGTTGGTGGGGCTTTGAGGCGAAGATCTTGGATTTTCAGGTCAGGAATCTCGTGGAAGAGAGAGCGTCTTCCAATTGGATGATGAGAAGGGGAGATAATGGCTCAGATGGCTGCCCATTGGGGGGGGGGGAGAGTGTTTAGTGATGTGTAGTGACGCAATGTCCAGTAGGGAAAAAAAGTTTTAAGAGTACGAAAAAGCGACCGGCGGGTTTCTGCGAGGTGGACACCCTCCTTCGCATTGACCGTTCAGGCCGTACTGCAGTTACAATCTAGAGTGCAACGGGTGCTATGAGAACTCCGCCAAGAGAACAGTTAACAAGAGAGGCAAATAATAAAATAAAAGTGGATGAGCAATTTAAAAGTTAAGGAATTTAGTAAAATGAAAATAGGAAAAAAATAAAATAAACTATAAAGGATTGTACGAGTCCAGGAGTATTTTCCTGGGTCGCTTCCTCTTAATATTAGCTGTATAATTTTCTAGGTGGTGTTCCTAGACAGGGTTTCTCTACTGTTTATTGAACTTTGACCGGTCACGACACCGAATTGGGGTGGAAGACACTCCAGATTACCTTTTGTGTCTCTGTGGAGAGGCTATTAGTGTTTTTCACCTGGCAGTTTGTGCTTCCCTGTCCAACACTGGTTTTAACTTTTCTTCTCACAACTTTATTACAAAGGCTGATTTATATTGGGCTGCTCGTAGGGTAATGGCCTATACGGCCCATTTCTCGAAGTAATTAAAAAATCGTACATGGTATTGTTCTTTAAGCAACAATTGTAGTGTTTTTAGGTACTCAAATAATCTTTGAAAATCTTATTTCAAATATTTGCATACAAATCTTTTTTTCCTACTGAACTATGTACTTGCAATACTATTCAGTGTGAGTCAATTCTCACAAAGTTCTTTCAATGTAAATTTCATATTTTAGTTTGGTTTGAATTAACGCCAAGCTATAAGTTCCAGGAAGTTTTTTCTAAATTAGATAGGGGAGAAAAAAGTACAGAACAAAATATATTGAGCTAAATCAAATGAAATTTGATTTTAAAACATTTAAGTGTTACTAAAAAGCTGAGAGTGTAAAAATTAATGGCACTCACTTATGAATATGATCTATGTTAGTAAAAGTTTGATAATCCAAAAATGATGCAGCAAGATGTTACGTTTGAAGGATTTAATATGAGGTAGGATCAACTTTACAACAAAGTCTCATGATGCTACTGGACTGCTATTAGGTCTTGAGATAATAATTTCCTCCATCAAGACCCTTATCAGTTTCAGCAATGCTCTGGTAAGTGGCTAGCGAGCTGCGGTGGCTGCCAAGAGTATTCCAGAAACACTTTACGAGATTCAGGTTTGGAGATCTGGAGGATCACTCAATAATCTATATTATGTCAGTCTCAAGGAATTCGTCTTTTAAGTCTTGTGTGTACGATGCATACGAGGGTCATGGTCCTTAAAATGGAACTGGGTGCCAACTGTCCCTTTTAAAAACCTAAGACAGGATTATTTCCCAACAACTCAGAGTAGTCAAGATATCATTTGAAAGGCATGCATCTTCGCGTACTTGTCTAGCACTTGTCCAAACCATAGTGATTTTCTTCTCCAATGTAGGAGGAATAGTAAGAGATCGCTGATTTTCTCCATATGTAAACTAATTGGAAATCAGAGTTCAAACTGAATCTCGTCTAATAAGTGAAGAAAATACAAACCCACGCTCAGTATTCAAGGATGATATTGTATTCATCACATGGCATCTGGAATGAGAGGAATGCAGATCGTTGGTCTCCTGATTTTAAGCTCTGCCCCCTTCAGAAAACTGCATACATTAAAACCGAGTTACCAGTATTTGATAACAAATCATTTACCTGGCAACCCTCTTTTTTTCTTGGCATTTAAAGTGAAGTAGCAATTCTCTTGTCTTGTGATGGTTCTTGGGCTCCCTGTAGGGCAGTGCTTCTCAAACTATCATTATCCGCGTGACCCGATAATCAATCATAATTTTCATTGCATCCCCTTTCCCCTCCATACAACAAAAATGTATTGCATGTATTAGTACTATATTTTGACGCTAAAGCTACAAAACAACTTCAACCTCATTAGTGCTACGGTATATATAAACGTCTAACTCAGAGAGAAAAAGCATTAATCTTCTGAATGTATGTATACGTCTTTCCAAAGTACGATATTGTCTGTGCACTGCTATCCATACAATTCTTCCGAAGGCTTTGGAATGCAGTAAAAGTACCTTGATAGTGTTTGCGAAGTATTTACTTATTTCAGAGGATTTGCTTTATTTATTCCTTTTCTCCCCCCCCCCCGAATACATGACATATGCCCATCTACTTGGAAAATGATGACATTGAGGAGCGAATTATGTAACTTTTAATAGGCAGTTAAGGGATTTATTATAAACCGTACAAATTATCATGATAAGTCAGCGTTTCTTAAACTGTGAGGCGCGAGCATATCGAAAATAAAAGTTCCAAAAAAATTAATTTACTGGAATGAATTAAAACAAAATATTGTCTGACATAATAAAATGTACACATTTACACTGATCTGGCAATATTATGTCATCTCTACTACAAGCTATCTTTGATCCTATAACCAAATAAAAAATTCGTTTTCATTTGCTGTAATTCCACACGATGAGAGATTTTTTTTATTACGTTTTATTTTTGAATCTAAATACTATTCTTTAAGAGAAAAAAGAAAATCCAGATCCAGAGAAAAATTGTAGGAAGATAAAAAAATTCATCACTATCATTTAGGGAATATGTAAGTAATATATTTCTACTGCACTTTATTTCATGTAAAAGAGTTGTGTATGATATTTCGAAAAGCACAGATAATTGAAATATTACTCCGCCAAAATTTATTTTTTATGAATATGCTGAAACATATAAAGCATAATGAAAAACGTTTTACACAGTTAATTTTTGGAACTAACATTCACATTTTTGTATTGAATACACTTTTTACAAGGTAGTGTTAGCACAAGGCGCAAAGTAATCCCAAGCTTAAGATATCGTTAATGCTGGAAAAACTGTTCATTTTTTACCAATGACCTTGACAGTATCCTCCAATATGACAGTCTTCAGAAGAACTAAAATGTATTTGTCACAATCTCCACCTTTTTGAGAGTGGCAAACGCTTCTTTACAATCTTAAGTTTCTTGTTCAGTTTTATTGGATTTTTTCTCAAGTTATCAAATAAAAATTGAAAAGTGCTCGAAAGTAGGTAAGTATACTTTCTCTTATTTAAATTAATCACTAGAATTGTGGTTTTTATAGTGTACAATAAAAATAATTATAAAAAAAAAGGATTTGGGGGGACTCAGTCATCCCGCGTGACCTTTAACGTTAGTATCGAGTGAGCACCTACTCCTGGGTTAAAACAATTTGAAGTCTCCTCGCTTCGATTATTAAAAAATAACACAATTGTTCTTCATCGGAATTTTACATTCTTTTTCATTATTTAAAATTAATTCTAAATGCTAATTGTCTGAGGCTTAAAATTACAGTTGATTTTACCACAGAGTTGCAGTTGCAGAGAGACTGTAACTCTGGCAAAATTGTCTCCAAACATGGTGCCTACGATCTCAATTGCTGCTGGCAAAAAAAGCTCTCTTCGGCAGTAGTGTGAGACTTTTTACATCTGACTACTTTGTACGATACTTTGTAAGATGCAAGTAAAGTTTTTTCTTTCACAGACAACGCTTTTTTTTAAAAAAATGCCTTTTTTTTCATATGATTTTAATTTTAATTCAAAGAATTCTCGAGGCTTGTTAATATACTCACTATGAAGTGTTTCCAAAGGTCTTTTAAGTTTTTAGGTTAAATTTATTACATACTGTCGGCTACCAATATATTTTTGAACAAAAAATTCACTGGGGCTTTTCTTCTCCATTTACTTTAGTAGTAGTAAATCGAAAATTTAAATATTTTTGAGCAACTTACTTGATTTCATTTTTGGAACTATGCTTGTCTGTGTACATGTTGATGCTTTATTATCGTCGAATGTTCGCTTACAACTTAAATTTTTTCCATGTTTTTGTTAATCTACTGCCGTAAATACTTAATACTGTGAATTATAACTAAAGGGCAAATTATACAATGTTCATTCAAGGTAGATTCGGTAGCTATTGAAGTATTGACTCGACTAAGACTAACAGGAATTCTACGAGGTACAGCATTTTTACATGTTTTGCCCAGACGTCCGATAAGAGAATGCTAGATGTGCTAGATATAACAGAGAGCAACATTGACCATAGACAATTTTTCTCTAATGACGTTTCTACATTTAGAAATGGAGGAAATATATCTTTAATTAAATATCATTGTGCAATCTGCTCCAATTTCAAAATTAGCGAAAGGAAAAAAAATAACATAATAACTATCCTATTACTGAAAAGTAATTTGCTTTAAATATATATTCTTTAAAAGTAACATGTACAAAATTAAAACGTATTTTGTTAATTTGTACGGTTTATAATTAAGATCGTATTGTAGCTTTAGCGTCAAAGTACATTTTGTTAATTCATTACATTATTTTTGTATTAGGGGGGTGCGATAAAAATTATGATTGGAAATTGGGTCGCAAATAGTGAAAGTTTGAGAAGCACTGGATAAGTGTTAATACAAATTCATAAGGTGATTGGTAATTATCACTCTTGTTCTTAAGTCAGAATTGCTAAATTAATTATAAAATACATTGCACTGACTGATACAATTATAAGTGTATTACGTCAATGTAAATGTGCATTTCAATTTTTTATTGTGTCAGAATGTATTTTGTTTAGTAAATTATTGTAGATTTATAATTTTTTGAAATAATCTTTTACTTTCGACTTTTCAACATGCTCACGCCTTCCTCGTAGAGTTATCTCGCACCTCCCCCCTCAGTTTGTGACGGATCTATCCGCGTCCTTCCTCTAATCCTCTTGGGAAATCTTTGATCTATCAATTTAAGTTTTCAAGCTAGTGAGATAGATAGACGGAGATATATGGAGATTGAGATATATATATATATAGATAATCTGACTAAGAGGAGAGATAGCTACCAATTAGGTATTATTCTACATTTAGTACGTTTCAGATATTAGATAATTCAAGGTATTAAAGTGACGATTGGTCACTATAGTTAAATTATAATTCAGATATTTAGAAAAGCGGATTACTCCTAAAAAAAGGATCGTTATATATAGGAAATCTTCTCATAATTCGCGCCTCTCGTTGTTTAATCTCTGTTAATTCTGTCTGTTGATAATTTGAATGTTTAATAAATAGGTTGGATAAATATTATGGCTAGTCATCCTTCACTTCCTCCCCCACCTCTAGATGGGGCTGAGATTCGACCCCTCCCCTTATAAGTTTGAGAAATGCTGCTGTAAGGGGATATCTGGATATTGTTCTGGCCTACTAAAATAAGTTGCATAACCTGAAAACTACACTTTGGGACCTATTGAATCATTCTGAAAACCTTCGTTGGGTTTTCCATGCCTCAATCTCTCTAGTGCTCTCTCTCCGTTGTAATTCGTTATTCAGATATTGTCTTTGTGCCACTGTTTATAAAGATTTTAGAAAACAATTCTAAGTTTTCAAGAGCACGAGGAAATCTATTATCACATAGAACAAAGAAGTTATTAGTTCTCTTAATTTTTTTACAAGAAAATTGAGAGATAAAGTTCGATTGGAATAAAGGAGCACCTTTTTCGTTATGTTACTAATTTTTAATTAAAACTGTTTAGCAGTTTTTTTTAAATTTAAAATCGTTGAAAGTGTATTTAGTGTCTTATTATTAGAGCTTTAGTTGTGACGGATCTATACGCGACCTTAATCACTAATCCTCATGGAGAAACTTTGAGGCCAGCATTCGAGTTAATTCACAGCCTCTCAAGAAGAAACCCTGATATTTAAATAAGTTTGACTATATAAAGTCTAGGTTTTGTAGATGTAATATAGAAGGAGCATGAGAGCTGTTGCGGTGATTCGTAGGTGAGAATATTAGAATATTTCATTGAGTATTTCATAAACTTAGCGCGAGTTAAAGAAGGAGTTGCTAAGATAATAAATTATTGGATTAAGGATCTAAAGATAGATTGAATCAGATTTAGTTAAATAGATCACTATCACTTGTTCACTTTGTCTAGTTCACTTAGATGTGTTTACTTAGAGTTGTTCATTGAGAATAGACTGCTCTCTTTATATATCACTCCGAGGGTCTCCTTTTGTAGTTTCTTTTGTAGCACCTGAACTGGTACTTTTTTATATTAAGCTTTTCACTAAGTGAAGACAAAGTTTTAAGTTACAGCATTAATTTTTATTATTTTGCGCAATGGGTCGATAAAGGAGTGGCGATTCGGACACGAGTCTCGGCAGAAAAATGACCGTTAATCTAGGACAGAGTGTATGCCATTTTAAAAATTTCAATATTTGTTACTTAATATGGGTTTTAATTCCGAATGATGCTGTGATAGTCGAGTGGTTACAGTCGCAAACTTGTGGTCTGGGTCGCTTGTGTCGAGTCGTGGGCTAGAATTCTGGAGCCAATGAAAAATCGTCATTTAGAGGGACTGATACGGTCAATTTTGAACCCCTCACGTTAACGTGGGGTTGAAGTTTGGAGATTGAAATATCGTTCTCATCACTTAACCGTCGCCTATAGCTCCATGTAGTTTCAAATTATGACGTTAATATTTTATCTACCTTCAAATATTTACACATCATTGAAATTAAATGAATACTTAAGGTAACAGAACACCTTCGAAGAAAATTTTTTGAATTAACCTGAATTTTGCCTGTTAATGAATATTTTATGACCTTATGGGTCTTTAAAATCAGAAAAACACCCAAGTAAAGTCTTATTAGTGCACATTTTTTCTGTGAAAGGGGTATTTTATGAAAAAATAAGCAAAAATAAGACTTTACGCAAAACATGATAACTGAAAATAAAATAAATATATTGACATTTTGTAAATTGAATAATATAGCATACAACCTTATCTAGGGAATAGACACTTATTTTGGTAATATAACCATTACGTGAGAAGCTATTGTGTTTCGAGCTTCTTAACGTTGAAATTTTCTTTAAAAGCTATTGTAATTTTCACTTTATTGCTGTATAAAAAAATTTCTACTCAACATAAAATCTTAAGAGAGGTCTATTCCCTGTATTAGTATTTAAAAAAACATATATATAAAATTTTTATTTCATCCAAGGATAATTTTTTGAGATATTGTGTTTTGCGGTAAGAAAAAATGTAAAAAAAACTCATTTTGAGAAAACGACAAAAATAACATTAAACTAATCTGATTACAAGAAAAACACTTACTTTCTTATTAAAATGCACCAGATTTATAATTCTCTCCATCTTTAACTTCTAAAACAATATTTTTTTTTCTTTTTAAGGGCTCTTAAAATTTTCCTATGTTTCTTTGTTTTGGGGTCTGCGTTATGAATCGATTCACGGATTCTGCATTTATCTAAATGTTTATATCCCCGTAAGGTAAACACCCCAGGATTTTCAATATTCATCTTATTAAAAACTTTGAGGCACCCATTTAATCCCTCATTGAAATGTATAACAGCATCATACGACCCAAATTTAATTGTTTTGAGCGAAACAAATACTTCTTTTGGTACTTTTTGCCAGACTATTCCGTTAAAACACTCATTTGCATTTTGCGTGCGTCCATGTAAGCACTTACTTAATATCTGTTTGTCGCATAGTTCTAAATATACTGGTTTAATTTTATTTAAAACATCATTTGATAAACCAGCATATTTTGTGGTACATTTTGTTCCATTTGCCACCCCCCGCTGAAAATAACACCAGCTGTCTTTCCCTATTGGGCACTGACCATGCATCGGTTTCTTATCACTTGATGCACAGTGATATAACGCAGCAATTACATTTTGCTGCATGGCATTTAAGTTACCGACATTACTGCGTACAGCAATTCCGTAGTAATTTTGAAGTCGGTCGATAAAATTATCAGTTAATTTGCCTTTACCAGACAGTCCTTTAGTTTTTGTTTTTAGCTTTCTTGGACGCGAGCCCACTCTCTTTTGTACATGACCAATGCACTCAAACTTTGTCACACTGTTCATTCCATAAGTGTCTTTCACACTCATGAAAGCTTTTGAGTCACCATCCCCATAATATTGAGTGTATTGAAGTCTGCAGTTTTTTTCTGAACGAAGAAATATTCGTGAAGCCCCTACAATTTCCATTTTTGATGAAGATCCCGTGAAGTTACACTGACATATGTGGTCGGCTTTTGACGACTCATATTCAGAGTTTCTTGGCATAGTCTGAAGTCTCTTACATGTAGGACGACATAACTTCTACGTCTAACACCTTACCAGTATCAACTGATATTGCAGCAACACAACCATTCATAGACGTATAGCCTCGACGCTGCCATGTGCCATCCAAAGATATGCCACATTTTACAAAATCAGATGAAAAACTTTGTTTTATATCCACAATTTCAGTAGCAGCTTTTTTCATGGATTTCTCAGCTACTTTCTGAACCACTTTTAAAAGCTTTGCTTCCTGATTTTTGAAAGCAGTTTTTGTCAGTCGAGGCAAATTTAATGTTGAGCATAATTTAAATGCACCCTTGCCTATCTGGAGCATACCATATACTAGCCTGGTATTTATGACTGGTGCATTTACAACTTTTTTTTGATGAAGAAAATGCAAAGAAAAAGTCACAGCATTTACATTTTATTGTAAAATGAGAGCATAATCCATACATGGAATCCTCAAAAAGCTCTACTTTTTCAGCAAAACATTTTGGGCAGCAAAGTTGAGAAAATGCATCCACAATAAGCTCAAGATCAATGATTATGTTACCAAACAGAGGACCAGGCATTTCTTCTGCAGCTGACATACTTTCATTTCCGAATTTTGAAGAGCTAGCAGTGCATTCAGGAACAGGTGTTGAATTGCTGTTATTTTCGGAACTTTTTGTATATTTATTTCCATAAAATTGTCTCTTACGCTTTCTAGCAATACTTTTAACCATTTTCAAACAAAAATAAAACATAATAGAATTATTAAATAACTTTCTACACTGTCGATTCTTTCAGTATGAAAATCAAACATATATGTAAACAAAGTCACTAAACAACAAATTTGATGCCAGATTTCATACATAAAAAAGGAAAAATGTATTTCCAAATACATTTATATTTATTCTCAAATATTCTATTTTAATTTCTGACTAAATATTTGTATATTAATTTTCATATTTCATGCCATATACTATGAAAGGGAAACGTAAACAAACAATTTGGGTCACTTCCGGTTAGCAGAAAGGCATTTCCTGTCAGAGAAATTCATGATCAAGTAATATTAAAAAAGCTGTAACTTGGCTTCTAATTAAGCTAGAAACAAAATTTTAACAGATTTAGAAAGATAAAAGATTGAATTTTAATATTTGATCAAAAACGAAAAATCGATATTTTGACCCAAAATTGAGTTTTAAAGGTGTTCTGTCACCTTAATATTTAAATTTTTGAAGATGCAGTTTCATAACATTTTACATTTGTGACGGATCTATATGGTTCCTTTCAACTAACTCCTTGGGGTTTTCTTTAGGGAAAGAATTCTTTCAACCACAACTTTCACCGAAGGCAATAAAACGTGATTATGCAAATTAGGTTTAATATATGTATTCTGTATTCGCGAGTGTTAGAGGGTTAGTGAAGTGAGAATCGAAGATCATTAAAGTGAGAATTGAAGTTTACTGAAGTGAGGATAGCTCGGATGTGAAGTGAATTAATGAGAAGCCAGCAATCCGGCCGTAGAACGTAAACAGTGTAGGACGTATGAAATTGGAATCACTAAGAAGTGATCAAGCCAACTATTAGTGTTGAAGGCCTCATATAAAGGATAAAGAATTACAAGAGTTCAGGTACTGTGCTCATTATTTAAATAGAAGTTAGAGAAATTGTTAGTGCGCGTCCGAGGTAAAAATGAGCTTGCATAAGTTATTGTAGGAATATAATTTAATGATCGTATTTATTATCCCCACGCTAACTTGTCTCACCTCAGTCTTCTAAATATTGATCAAATTTGTGTTAATTGGATTATTAGTGTGTCTGTGTTGAATATTGGGACAAATAAACAATTTGAGTGAAACATGTCGTCTGATCAATTAGTTCCTCCCACACATCTAGCCGGATTAGAGGGAAGTAGGAATAGTGCTTCATTACACATTAAGGAAATATTCTCTTCAGGAATATAATTTCATCTCTGTGATAAAAGACTTTTTTTTAAGTCGTGTCTATATTTTTATATTTTTTTTAAGTTATCGAAACCGTTGAAGACGTACTTGCTTAGAGTAACGAAATCTACATTATATAATTTTTAAAAAAAACATGTACAAAACCATTGTAGGAAAAGAATGTTGAGTTCTAATGTATTATTAACATAACTAATCCTGAACGTGAAAAATGTACTTAACACAATCTTTGAATTATTTGAAACATTTCTACATTGTAAAACAGTGTTAAATTAAAATTATTTTATCAAAGTATAATGCCGAAAAGAAGAAAATATTGCTGTTATGATATTAAAAAATTATTTTAATGAATTGTAGGAAGTATCTCCAGAGATGAAGTAAAATAACTATGTTTCGGAGATAGAATTTTATGCAACATACGTGCACTTAAGTTATTTGAAGAAATAATTAGTAAGATTTCATTTAATTGTGACAAATATCAGTTTTCAAATGAATTTTACAGATTTTTATGCAGATAATTGAATAATTGTAAGCAAATGGAGAATTCATTATAATTTAATACATTAATCAAATAAAACGGAAATGCAATGATTAATCTATGAAACGGAATTAAACGGGGTTTACCGGACAGCTTAATAAAAAATTTCTAATGGCTCGTTTTCTAGTTTTCATTATTAAAAGAAATCAACGTTATTTATTGCGTGTTACTATGTGTCGTTGAACTTTTTTCTAATATTTTTAAGTCAGTCTCTTAAACCAAAATTTAGCATAGTTGAAGTATGATATTTTTTCACAATATTTTTGTTCTTAATACTCAATTAGGTTGTTTCATTTGGTGTTGCCATTTGCATTTTATAGAATCCATGGTATTTGTGCTAAATTTCAAGCTTCCAAAGAGCTTCTGACTATGTAAACATCTTTAGTTTTTACATAATACTTTTAAAAAACAAAGGCAGACATTTATTTTCTTTTGGAAATAGAAGTTTTGCATTTTAGACTTAAAAAATGTATTTTTTGGTAGCATCATAATATTTTATCTTGAACCATGTACAGTACAGTGACAACTTTTCAGTGATAGGGATTTCATTTGGGACATCTTTTTATCTATAAATAAACAGATGTATCATAATCGAAGTTCAAACTTCTCATGCTCACGTACACGGGTCTTTAAAAGGTTCAAATTCAGGCTCATAAAATCTGTATTTTATCTATTTATCAATGTATATTTATCGTTTGACAAATAAATAAGAAATTATACTATTTTATAAAATTTCAGAGCTATTAAATATTATATTAAAATATTTTTATCCCAAAAAATAAGACATTTGTTAAAAATAACAGACTAATATTCAGAAGCTTGAGTGAGAAAGAAAAAAGAAAGAGAAAGAGAGAGAAAATTAAAAACATAGAGATAGAGAGAGAGAGAGGGAGAGAGAGAGGGAGAGAAAGAGCGAAAGCGTTGGTTTTATTTATGTTGTGTGTGTTGTGTTGATTGCATATAATTGCACTAGAAGATTAAGTTAAAACTTAGTTCGATTAACTATAAAAGAGTGTTTTTTAGTTTTTTTTAAATATTATTTTTTTAGTGTAATTTTACACTTTCATATTTCTTCTATTGTTATCAAAGAGAGAAGAGCTGAAATATCAATAAACACAAAATAAATATTATTGCAAGGGGTTCATAATATGAATTCGGCAATGCTGATCAAAATTATAAATATTGATCACAAAAAAGTTCTGATTATTAGTTTTTTAAAAATATTTATTTAAAAGCTCTTTTACCAGGTTTACTGTATAGGTGACTAATGTAATATGAGCTAATTGATTGATTATTAACGTCGCACTGTTCAGCTACACGAGAGCTTTTGGCGACGGAACTCGTAATTTTGAACCATGGTCATGTGACGAGGACGACACCAGAGCTGGCACACCTCTCCTAACTACCTCACCACACCAACGGGAGGACGTTTGAGCACTCGACATATTTAACGTGCATCGCTCCCCTACACGGCGGGTCCTTAGTGGTAGTGGGCTTGAACTCATGACACGCAACCATGATCCGATACCTTGACCACTTGGCTACCACGGCCACGTAATATGAGGTAAAATAAAACTAAATGGCTGAATTAAATATTCCCATAGTATAAAAATTGACAATAATTTGGAATTCGGTTATTATTTTTTTTATTAAAAATGTCATTATGCTTTACACAAATGATATTAGTTATAAATATAAATACATAAGATTAAAGAATAATTGATAAATTACTAATAGAAAGTGCTTCAGGCGTTCACAAAGAAATATTTCTGTATGATTTTAAAAATGTGTTACTCTATCAAACATTTCGGCATTAACAGCTTTAATCTTTCAAGTTCTTAGACGAAAAGTGATACATAAGCGTTAAATATTTTTCTAGGAATAGGGCATAAATTTTATATTTACAGAGACCAGACATTACATAGTGTTAGTTCCAGTGCAAACCAGATGAGATTTACATTTGTTATAAAGTTCATCCGTAGATCAAATGCACATTTGCATAATCAACCAGATAGATTCAAGTCGAAACCAGCCAATAGGCTTCGTGTTACTTTAGAATGCGACGTCAATAATAATTAAAACAAACAATAATTCAAATTTAGTCCAAAACATAATTCATTAATTTTATAATTGTTTTCTTCTGCAATTATGGTGCTTTGCTCTCTGTAAAACAACAGCAGCATGGAGCTAGCTCGGCTGTGAAGAGTTCTGAAGTCAACTGTTGTCTAGTCCAGGTAATGTGGTCTCTTTCCCTATGTAAAGGGGTCCTTCTTTGTCATCGACTTAAAACAGAGGTGGTCAACCCAAATGACCTCGCGGGCCCCTTTGGAAAAACATTATAATCCCGCGGGTAAATATGTATATCATTATATTAGATTTGTACCCTTTATAAACTCATATTGGAGTGAAAATTTAAAACAGAATGACGTATTATTATTGTTTTCATTGTTTATCATGTATACAAGCATAGATAATATAATAATGCAATGATCAAATAATGTTTTTAATTTACTTAATTAGTAATGTATTTGTTTCTCAACTCTTTCACTTAGTTTATGCAAGTCGATCTAAATGCATGTATTTGCGTATCATAATTGATAATGCAGGTTTTCGTCCTTTAAGTTTCAGCAGATATATGTTTGATACATTTCAACTTCGAAAAAAACCCAACAGATTCGCATTAACAGAAGCAACGTGATATAATAGAAACAGAGTTACGGGATTTATTAGTTAAAAAAAATCTAAAAACACAAATGTTGCAAAAAATAACAGCCTTGTTTAAAATTGTAATGAATCTCGTGGGCCGCAAAATTATTAGAGGCAGGCCACATGCGCCCTCTAGCGGCGGGTTGGCCAGGCTTAGAAGAACACGCACTAAGAATTGCCTACATGTAGACTCAATTCTTCATTGATAAGATACCTGCATAACATTATAATAGATGTTGTTCAGGTTGGGCTCAATGATAGGAAATAAATTAATGTTCCTCCTCATTTTAATGCTGAAATTTTGCACCGAAATGATCTGAGTCTAAAACACACTAAGTACGACATGTAGAAAAATCAACCTATGTTAACCCTTTTTCCGTCCATCCGATTCCTCGTCATTTTAACAAATGAAGTAAATGACTTCTTTTAAATATGGCTAACGTTCTCTTATTTCTAATGGTTCAAGATTAACAACATAAAAATGTGTATATTAAATTAATTTTTTTTAAAAAGTGTATATTCTCAATTTTGTTGAGCTTTGAGTTCTTAAAGGTATAATTGTACGTTTTTTATATTGAATTTAACATTTCAATAAATTCAAGTAAATGATATTATTTAACTTAAGTTTAAATTATTTGTATAACGAGCATAAAAAAGAGGGTTATGCCTTAACTTTTGGGAATCAGCGGGACTTAAAAACGGAAATATATGTGAATCATAAGATTCTTAAAAAATATCGACTTAATTAAAAGAATTAACTAAATTAAAAAAAATCCAAGAAACAAATCGCATTTGCGTGTTTCCTATTTTATTTAAATAATTTGGTACGGAATTTTTTTATACTTCATACAATGTAATATATTCATTTAAAAGAGATTAAAATAGTAAATACTGGAACACTTCATATAAGTAGGATGTAAATTATATTTCCTATTTATAGTAAATCAAAACTAAAAAAAGATTAATTAAGTTTTGATTTCATGAGAGAGAGAGAGAGACAGAGTCGAAACTAATAAAAAATATTATAAAAGTAATTTAAAATATAATAGAATATACTCGATTCACACACACAACTAAAGTGATTTTAGTAATATGTCTCTGAGTAACAACGGAATTAGTTTTGAAAATTAAGTAAAATTTCATAATTAAAAAAAATAATTAATTAAAATGATGAACTTTTTTAATTTGGAAAAGAATATTCTTCTTGAGATGTGTTTCACTAACCCTTTTTGTGTTAAAAATCAATCAAAGTGACAAGACGAAGTCAATAATGTTTATAATGACTGAAGTTGTTTTTAACTTTATTAAGATTAGCTAGTCCATCCATTTCTTGACACTTTTTTTTTTACAAAATATGTACCGAGCTTAATATGAAGGCAAAAATACAAAACAAAAATTGATTTTGAATACATTTAAGAATAAAAATAAAACAGTAAGAAAATCGAAGAAAACACGAGAAAGAACACTCATACACATTTACAAAAATTCTAAATTCAATAGCTTTGACAAATCTTTTCTTCTCTTTTAAAGTTATTTCTCTAATTTTTTCCCCCTGATTATGTACAAAAGTCCCCGAGGGAACTGAAATTATCGACGTACCGACAAATTAAAAGATGGCCGATTTAAAAAGGTAGATGGTTATAAAGAGAAGTGAATTAAGTGTCTTTGAAATTTAATTGCATTAGCAGGCTAAAGTCATTAATAATTTTCATAAGAGAAGACTTTGGCATACATTCGAGAGAGTCGGTACTTTTTATTTCTTTCTTGAAATTTTTTTATTAGAATGATTAAAAAAATCTCTGCTTGTATGGAATTAACATTAAGGAGAAAGGAATAGAGTTCTAGGTAAACGATTATATAAATTTGGGAATCAAAATAATTATTTTATTCCGAGTAAATAAGTAGCGTAAAATCCGGCGTATAACGCGCACCTCTACTTTCAAGCTACTTTTTTTTAATTTTTAGGTATATTCGCCATATAATGCACACCCCCTTTTAAGTAAGAACCTGAAATGTATGTATGAAATGATGTAATGATTGAAGTCATTTATTCGAGGTATTATCTCAGAATTTAGAAAAAAAAATAGTATACTTCTTTAACTACAACTCTAAGTTCATTAAGTATGTGTCAATTTCCTAAAAAAAAACAGTATTCCTATCTATGTAGAAGTGTAATTTTTTATGCTCATCTCTTTTATTATTTTCTGAAGCTATCATTTTTATACCCGGCGTATAGGGTGCACCCATAAATTTCGATCATATTTTTTGTGTTCAAAGGGCGCGTTATACACCGGATTTTACGGTACATAACATTTAATAACTGTAAAAATAATTGGAGCATTAGTAACAACATATTTAACAAAATAGTATAAGTAAATTATGCTTTTGATGCGTAGATATGAGTTGAAGTTATTTTGTTCTCATTCAATAATTGATTTATATAAAGAACTCATCTTAGGATGTATAGTTATATAGTGAAAGTAAATCATCCACATTATTTTTTTTATGAAGTTAACTTTTTATCAGAGCATATGAAAGAAGTAGTCTAAGATTATGTCACAGTTTTTGTGCATTCTGGTTTTTATAGGAACCTTTCATACTTATTTATTTATCTAGAGTAATGGCGTCGAAAGAGGAGAGTCTGTACTAATGAACATGCGGCACAAATCGTGCAACTGCTTCTATATTTAACTAGATGAATTTACTGGAGAGACGTAAATGCGAGGCTAAATGAAATGAAATTGGATGTTGAAAGAAAGCAAACACTGTAGTAATAAATACATTTTACTAATTAGTAATAAAGCATTTTAGTTTTAAATAGTTTAGAATAAAACTTTTACTAATATCAAATCATAGGAAAAAGGGCCTTTTCTTGGGCTAGTTTAACCATTTGCAGCACATAAAATGATTATAATAGTTAAGCTTGGTAGAATGAATACCAATTCCATCGGATAGAACTTGAATTTAAGGATCAGTTGTAATGAGGGACTATTTATGAAAAATACTTCCCTCTAACCCCCCTTGTCTATTCTCGAACCCGGCTAGAAGTGTGGGAAGAACTAATTGATCAGACGGCATGATTCACTAAAATCGTTTATTTGTCGCAATATTCAACACAGCTACAATAATAATCCAATTAAGATAGTATTGATCAATAATTAGAACGCGAAGGTGAGACCAGTTAACATGAGGATAATATTTACAGACATTCAATTAATTTCTACGATAAAGTGTACTAATTCAGACGCGTCTAACAATTTACTCTCTAACTTGTATTTAAATAAGAAGCACCTTACCTGAACCCTTGTACTTCCTAAATCCTATAGCTGAGGCCTTGTACACTAACGGTCGACTTGTGATCACCACGCATCCGAGCGATCCTCACTTTGGTAAACTTCAATTCTCAATTTAACTATCTTAGATTTTCACTTCATGAACTCTCACTTTACTAAATCCCAAAACTCGCGAATACAGAATTTATATAATAAACTTAATTTGCATAATCACGTTTTCTTACCTTCGGTGAAAGCTGGTTGAATTAATTATTTCCCCTAAAGAATCCCCAAGAGTTTAGTAGAGCCGCGTATAAATCCGTCACTAAGTGAAGTGAATATATTTTATACAAGTTCAGAGTCCAAGTCTAAAATGAAGCTTAGTGTAAGTTGATGAAAACTCCCTAATGGCTTAGTGTATGTTCATTTGGCATGTGTGGTTCCTCTGATTATTTAAAATTTACTTATAGTTTGAGATCATTATTTACAGCTGCTTTGTGAAAATCTGCAATCTTTTTCTCCAAAAAAAAATCAGATTTTTCTTAGGATTACAATAGTTTACGCGACATCACTTGTTTATTTATTATTTTTCCAGGATGATTCTTTATATTAAGCTAAAAAGCTAACTTAAGCACATTTGAGGAGTTTTAACCACTTCATTCTCTCTGGGTTTGGATTACAAATGCAAGATGGTGGTTTCTTATATTATTCTACTATCTATTAAGAGTTTGTTTATTTTAGTCCTGATATCACACACACACACATTGCATCCTTATTCTTCATAGTTAGTTTGAGAACATTCTAGAGTTTGCAGCCCAGGGATTAAAATAACTAATCCGGGATTTAAATTTGTCTGAATTATATTTGAAATTTTTTCAAAGTATTGGGAATCTGGTATTATATTTAATGTATCTTATTTACTTTTTTTATTGTATACGTTTAATGTCAGTTTTTTCACGTGTCGAACCTTGATGGGTTCGAGGCGGGTGTGTATATTAGACCGTGAAATTTGATATGTTGTCTTCTATTCTTTTCTGTAACTTTCTCCCAATCACGATTGGGTTCAGAAAACGGAAATTTCTCCCACTCTCAGTATGTCCAGTGTCTGCTAACTTGGACAGAGGCAATTAGAATTTTTGGAAGATATCTAGTAGGATTTTCAGCCCCAGGATACCGGAATTCCAAAACCCTGGGATCCCGGTGTTTTTACCAATCCTGAAATCTCGGGATTAAAATAACTAATTCCGGGATTAGTTATTTTATTATTTACGGGATTATTAATTTTTGTGTAAACTATATTTAAAAAAAAAACATTTCTGAATTTTTTTTTTAAGAATTAATTTTTTTTAAAAATTTACATTTTGTTTATGAAATATGTACGTAGAATTTTTTGTCTGCAAGTATAAGTGCTATAGATAAAAAAAATATACGCACATCTCTCATTTCTCGTATGGGAGAACATCGCACAGATCTAAATGGCTCATTGCAATGCTTACACAATAATATGAGCAACATCTCAAGAATAGATTTTGTCACAGTTCCTTCTTCAATTAAATACCGATAACTAATAGCGGACATGCTTGGAAGACTTGATACACTGCAAATCCCATTGCATTACTAACAGATCATGCAACTGGATCTTATATTTCAAATGAGGCAACACTTGAAATGGATTCACCTTCTGATTCAATAACTGGATCAGTTTATATACAAAAACCATTAAATGTAGCAGAAGAACTAAATAAAGTTATCAAAGAGGTATATGCACCAATACAGTCTGTCAGATTTGATACACTGTCATCAAAAATTCAAAAAGAAATGCCCTTTTTTTTTAAAAGGGAAGGAGACGTGGTGACTACCTGAAAAGGATATACTCCTGGAGGATCTGTGTTTTTATAAGTTTATTTACAGAAACACAAAAAATTCTTTTTTAAAATTTCACCATGTACGATTTTTATTTGTTTTTTTTATGATGAATTAATTTTTATTTGATTTTTTTATGATGAATTATAATTTTTGTTTGTTTCATTAAAATAATATTAAATAAATTTTTAATAAAATTTTCAGTTTTATTGTGCAATTTTAACTATGCTAATATGTAAGTATTTTTAATAAATAGTCCAATCCTAATACCGGGATTTGAAAAATGTAATCTCGAAATCCCGGGATTGAAAATATGACACGGGATTGCAAACCCTAGAACATTCTGCATTAGAATGATTTAACTACGCAAGTGAATACATATGATGTCTATAAAATACATTAAAAAATCAAATTTATACATTTATTTGCTCTTAGCATCCTAGAATATGCAAAACTCATAACTTTACAGGACGTTCTTTAGACTGCAGCTAAAGCTTAATAATCCTACTGAGATTTTTTAGACCATATGGTTTAACTTTTTTCTTCAATGGGGCTGTGAATTTGTATTTACCATCGCAGATATAGTATATTCCCCGGAAACTGGAATCACTTTTTAGTGCGGCGCCATATGGGTGGAATACCAATGTGTGTGTGTGTGGTCCCAATGTAATTTTGACGCCCCGTTTCCTTTCCAGAGGGAGGCACCTGAGTTAAGATGGTGTGAAATGGAGCAAGGAATTTAATTTTGCCAAAAGCACCAAAGCAAAACAACCACTCTAGGTTTCTTTAACATGCAGCATAATCATAAGACATGGACGCTATTGATTTTCTGCATAATGAAAATTCACGGGCTGGGGTCGAACCCGCAAACTTGGACTAACAAGGCCAACGACAAACCAACTACGCCACTCAGCCGGTTGTTATATTTCGATACTACATTATTTGAGATAAAACGACACATTCTATTTACAGGTGTCCGATGAGTTTTGATATTTCAGGTGCTCATGTAGTATAATTATACTTAGAATTAAAACATATTATAAAACCAAAATAATGATCAAAAAATTTTTTTTAGAGTTTCATCAAAAGATTTTACTCAGTGGTTCCTCATATAATGCTTAAATGAAAATGAAGAGAAATATCAGCATGATAGTAATTGGTATATTAACCAGGAGATATGCATATCTTAAATTGAAGTTGCCAGAGCCTGAGAGAGGATGGACGTCTTGATGTACACCTGTCGTCGGCCGTAGCCTTGAGCATTATACAGGGGACACCATTTTTCAGCTCGGTTCCATCCTAATTTAGAGGGAGAATACCCTGGGGAGGGTCAGGAACCTTTAATCCCTCTTCTTCCACCAACCTCACGAGAAGACTTGCTGCTCGACAGCTATTTCATCCACTTTGAAGGACACTGATTGTGATATTTTATAAAAGAGAGAGATATGAGAGAGAAAGAAAGAGAAAAATAGCGAGAGACAGAAAGGAAGAAAGAGAAAAGAGAAAGACATAGAGAAAGTAAGAGAGAAATATAGCCAGAGAGAGAGAGAGAGAGAGAGAGAGAGAAACAGAGAACGAAAGAGAGAAAGAAAAGACTAGAAGAGACAAAAAGAAAGACAGACACACAGAGATAAAAACGGAGAGAGAGAGTGGGAGAGTAACACCGACAGAAAGAGCGATATAAAACAAGAGAAAAACGAGAGACAGAAAGAGAAAGAAAGACAGATGCAAAGAAAAAAAGAGAAATAACTAACTTTAAAAAACGCAAACATAATGACACGGGAGAATTTATGTACAGGGTGTCCAGCCTTAATGTAACCCAATAGCTAATTTCCGAGCCGTTCGGTTTAGATATGCACTTCCAATTTGAAAAATATTTTAAAACAGGTAAGGAATGTTTTTATGTGCTTTTCGAACCAAAAAACCCATTTAGAAAAAAATTACAAAAATTAATTTTTTATACGGTCCCCAGGTCCTATGACTTATATTTAGAAAAAGATGCAGTACACAAAAACAAAGTAAACACAAAAAGTTTCATTTTATTACGATAAAAACTGGCCGAGTTATAGAACTTTTGAAATCATACTTTATATGCATTTTCTAGGCTATTTTCAAGAAGCTAGTAAGGGGCCGTATCCACAGTGAAATTAGTTGGAACTCTGCTAGGAAACATTCGCTCTTGCACTTCACTCTTATGTAAATCGTTTTTAAATTTAAAAGTATACGTTAATAATACAATAATTGAGTACTTATGAAATAAAATTTATTCTGTGTATGTGTAAAACGTAGAAAAAATAAAATATTTAGGATGAAGAAAACACTTCAATAGGAGTTCCAAAAAAAGTCTTATATGCTATGGCTTCAGTCTGATTTGCTGCATTTTTGCTGATCATGACGAACTTTAAAATTGTGTTGTGTAGTCGCTTGCAATTGCATACAGTCGTATTCCAATATTACGAATTCTTGTAGGGGAGAACGAGATGTATACAAATGGAGAAACTGCGAAATGTTACTGTTTTATGGCAGTGTAATCGAAATAAGAGAGAGGTGGCAAGACTTCATGCCACCTAATTTCCCACTCGAAGACATCCATCTTATTGCACAATTGCCCGTGCTGTTCAGCGCTTGTATAAAACTTTGAGTTGCATTAGACGTATTCCCTGTCTCGTGCCTTCACCATTATTTAAGTTAATTTGGTCATTCTGATATAATAAAACCCCTCATTCATGATTGGCGCATCATTCCACTTTATGCTATAATTTGAACGGCAAATCCTGTATTATTTTGCTGCTATTTGGTAAAACAAGGTGTTTTAATCTTTTCAGTACAAGTTTTATTTCTTTAATTAATTTTTATTGTTTGCCATACCGCAATACAAATTGTCAATCTATGATGTTTACTACGATGTTTTAATTTTTCTATGATTTTTTTTGTTTGTGCTCTTTCTGTAGATAGTGAATTACTGTGCTCTAAACTCACTTTATATACGACCCCCTTTTCTGAGCAACTCTGATGCTTCAAATTTATGTAGGCATAACTCGGCCAGTTTTTATCGTAATAAAATGAAACTTTTTGTGTTTACTTTTTTTTGTGTGTACTGCATCTTTTTCTAAATATAAGTGATAGGAACTGAGAACCGTATAAAGAATTAATTTTTGTAAGTTTTTTGTAAATAGGTCTTTTGGTTCGAAAAGCACGTAAAAACATTCCTTATGGAAGTGCATATCTATAAACCGAACGGTTCAGGAATTAGCTATTGGGTCACATTAAGGCTGGACACCCTGTATATATAGTATATAAATATAATTTTAATTTTTAATTCTGATTTGATAGATTTATATTTAATTTGATAAAAAAGAAATTTGTGGATAAATATTTAATATTTGGTTAACTCATAACAAATCCTGATCTGTGAATACTTTTATTTAACGAATAAAAATTCGATAACACATTTTTCAGTATGTCTGAAATCCCTAATTAAAAAATGTATTTTTCTTCTAAGTTATTCTACTTCACAATTAACATTAAGTGTTTCACTTATAGATAATAAATGTTTCTAAAAAATTATAGTATGCTGTTGAAATAAAAATATTCATCTAAATTGAAATATTCAACTTTTCGTTGTTCTATTATAATTCAAGTAGAAAATAAAGATTACTTCAATAAAATTTCACTATTAAAAAGATCTACCAACGTTTTCACAGCTTTTTATCAAAGAGACAGGAATCAAAAGCTATCAAATATAAACATTTTTATGTTCCGGCAAAATATTTCAGCATGTAACTCCGTGTAAAATTTTTAATTTTTTTATACAACTAAAAAAAGAGAAAAGAAGTTCAACTTAAATTGGTTTCAGAACTATTTCTGGGCACGCCCTCTCGAAATGTTAGAATAATTTTGGAAATAAAAAAAAAGGGGAATTGCATATTCTTAAAAAAGAAGAGTAACCAATGTGGGTCATAATCTGAAGTAAGCGTCACGGATTAACATTTTCTCGACAAGTGTTTGTTATTTTAGAAATCTCTATAGATCAATGCCTTCAATAATTCACAGATATAAACAATTTGGATTAGATAAATACAACCTGAAATGAATAGAAGAAAAATAGCATTAAGTTGCTCGTCAGAAAGCACTCTGCTGGAACTGAATTATTTGCTTTAGGATATGAATGGAATGAAAATTTTTGTTTATAAGGAAGTAGTGTTAAGAAAATCATCCCCCCAAACATGCGTCTGAAGAAATAATGCAAAATAATGTGTAAGATATTTTGAGTCTATGTCAATTTTGCTGCACGGTTGCTATTTGACTAGCTCAGTGATTAAGCTGAACTTTCAATATTTGCCACCCAATATTCAATATAATTTTCATCTCGCACCCCCTCCATACCATAACAATGTATTGATATCAATAATACTATACTTTTACGCTACAATACTACTTTAACCTCTTAAGTGACATCGGCGTATATAAACGTCTCTCTCTCAGCCAAAGCATTATTGCCCCGGTAGTATATATACGTCTTTCCAAAGTAAGATATTTTCTGTGCACTGTCACCCATAAAAATATTTCGATGGCTTTGTAATGCATTAAAAAGACATTGATAGTGTTTTCTAAGGATTTACTTATTTCAGAGGATTTCCTTATTTGTTCCTTTTCTTCGCCTCCTCTTCCATTACATCACATACGCACATCTACGTGGAAAATGATGGAATTGGGGAGCTAATCACAAAACCTTTGGTCGGCAGTTAAGAAATTCATTATAAACCGTACAATTTATCAAGATAAGAGTTAACTTTTGTTTATAATTTTATACATGGTCAAACCCATGGAGTCACTGGTAATTATTGAATTTGTTCTTAGTATTATTGTTAAATTAGTTATAAAATACAGGTGTTGTGCAGTATGGATACATTTATAAGTGTGTTATATCAGTTTAAATCTGTATTTTATATTTCATGTATTTTTGTTTTTTGTTTTTCTCTCTTTAGTAAATTTTAAATATTTTAATTAAAATTAATAAAATAAATTTAGTAAATTTTACATATTTTAAATATTTTATTTTCGACTTTTTGATTTGGTCGCGCATTCCACTCAGGGTTATAACGGCCCTCTAAGGGGGCGCATCCCACAGTTTGAGAAACGCTATGGACTAGCTTTGTATAAATCTTTTTCTAAATAATGACGAATGTTGTAACCTGGTTGGGAGAATAAAGATTTCAAAACTACAAAATGCGGATCCAAGGGTGGGTTATTTATAAAATCTGCTTCATATAGCGAAGTTTATATATTTTAAATCTGTTGGTACTAGCATGTATGGGGATTATGATACTAGGTCAATTTGAAAAAACCGCATTATGATACATAAATTAAAAATTATTTGTCTGATACCTCTGTTGATTCTAGTTCATTGTTATTAAGTCAATATTTTAAAGCAATCTTTCATTTAACACCTTAATTTTTCATGCATATGAAAAATTTAACAGGACAGTTTCTCTTAAGTTAAATAGTTATTTAAAAGAAATATATTACTGAACATAATTTTTTGAGTAGTATTGTTTTTGAATAATCTAGTTGCTGTCAGACAAGTACTATCGCTCGAAATGATCAGTTATTTATCTTAAAAATAAAGTTATATTTAAACTGATCCTCTTAATTTCTATTTTTACAAGATATAAATCTTCTTTTGTATTTTATATGATAAGCATAGCATAAATTAAAATAACACAATTCGCTTAAGAAATGTAATCTTTCTTAACTAATAAAACGTTTTAAAGCTTTAAATAATGGTACTGATATTATTTACAGAGTGCATAACTAATTATGCTTACATTTAATGATTTAACGCTTATCTATATTAATTTAGGTATTGACAGGCATGTGGTTGAAAATAAGAGATTAAGTTAAATGTATAGTTTGATTGACTGATTATTTATTAATTTCACACTTATGAGACACGATAGTTGTTGGTGTCTTTAAAGATTAACAGCTTCATAATCAGGTATAGCCATTTACATCATATGTAGAACATAAACGGAATTGTCACTCGCTTATGAATTTGTCGCTAAAAATGTACTTAGAAAACCACTATTTAATGAAATCTTTCTTCTCTGTAATCAATGCTTCTGATGCAAAGAAAACAAACAAACTATATTTTAAGTTTCTTTAAATGCATGAAATTATGCGAAACAAACAAAAAAGGTATTATCCCCTTAAGTTTCTGATAACTCTCTTATCTCTAAATATTTTTCGCCAAACAATGTTATTTCGCACATTTGGTAGAAGAGACTTTAACTGTAAATTTTGGACCTTTTACGTGATACTGTTTTCCCTCTTAGATTAAATGAACTTTATTTTATGTAGCATATTAATTCTCTTAATTTTCACTTCATTTCGGTATTTATTCAATTGTTTTTTTACAAATTTGAATGAATAACGAATTTTTATTTCATGAACCCCTGTAATGTTTTATTTCTATTCGTATAATACATCTCAAACAAAAATTTTTTAGAAGACACATACTTTCAAATAATAAGATTTTACACCGGGTTACAAAATAGTACATATATAATAAGTTTCTGTAACAAAATTATAATAATTTGATTGTTCTAAGGCATTTAAAATTTTTAAAAACTAATTCTATGTTGAATTAAATGATGTATCAATATATTTAACTTTCTGTAAAAAATTCTATATATAATGTTAATTGTGTAGAAAAAGTAAGAGAAGACTCGAACTTTAAAAGAAAGTGAAATATTTTTCCTTCTTTCTCAGAAACACTTTTATGAGCATAATATTTTGATTAAATGGACATAAAATAGATGTGAATTGAGAGTTTTTTCAACATTTAACAAATTTTTTAGTTTCTTTTACTTTTTGGAATAAAAAGTATGTAAATAAAAATAGAAGGGCATTGCAATTTTTAAAGGAAAACTACTAAGTTGGTAACACTTCCTTTCCATTTGCTTTGATTAGTTCAAAAATCCTATCTAGCATCGATCACACAGTGATTGGATTTCAATTTGACAGATGTTGTCTCAGACCGGATTGAGTGGATTCTTAAGCTCAAGGATGGATTTGTAAAGCTTTACTTCCATCCATCCATCAAACTAGGATTGTCTGGATATATTTATTCTATAAGGTCTATTTTAGAGGCTTTGGCTGATCATGGTAAAACTGGAATATTTTTCGAATAGAGCAAATCTTTCATGGTATTTGTTGTATGCAAAGATGTACTTTTTATTAATATATCTATGAATATCCTCCTAATTGTGGAGTATTAGAAAAACGCTTACAGTGGTGGCAAAAAGTCCTGAACACACTCACTTTTAGCGTAATTTTTGTGTTTGACTTCATTTTTCGTTGTGAAATTATCGCACTATCTTAAATATTGTTATTGATTTTAATGTATTTTTTTATGCTGATTTCAAATCTACTACTAGTTTCTTAATGACTAAAATATTTTTTGTAGTAAAGCTGCCTGACACAATAATGTGAAATATGTGCAGAATAAAACAATATAGAATAACATAATATGCAAAGAAAAATAACACGAAAATTGACAAAGACGGTATATTTAATAAGCATTTTGAAAATTACATTGTTTTCCCATGTTAGAAAATCAATATTTTAAGGGCCAGCCGTATGCTTTAATTACGGCTCTACATCTTTTTGGCATGGAATGCACCAATTTCAAAAGAAGATCTTTCGTGACAATATGGTTGAAGGAAAATATTAAAGCTTCAATTAATTCACGTTTGCTTGAAGGTTTTTTCTTTGAAATTTCATAACCAATTTTAAACCATAAGTTTTCTATCGGATTAAGGTCGGGAGACTGTCTTGGCCAGTTCATTCTGTTCACAGTATGGTCTTTCAACCATTTCTGGACTACGTTTCCATGATGACAAGGGGTGTTATCGTCCTGAAAAATCCATGACTGATTCCCAAAAAGATATTTTGCAGTTGGTAGCAATTTATTTTGTAGTATTTCAATGTAATCCATGGCTTTCACTGTTCCGCTAACGACGTGAAGTCTTCCAACACCATGAGCAGACATGCAACCCCTTTACAATCACTTTTGTCGGGTACTTTACTGTGGGCTTCAGACACTGAGGGCTGAATTCCTCATGAGTGCGTCGTCTTACATAGGCACTACTTTGGTTGCCAGAAATACAAAACTGACTCTCGTCACTAAATATTACCTTTTCCCAGTTGTTAATAGTCCATAATGAATGTTCCCTTGCCCACGTCAATCGCCTCTGGTTTTGAAATTCAGTCAGTAATGGTTTTAGGAGCGCTTTACAGCCTCGTAACCCAATTTCCAGTAGTCTTCCTCTTACAGTTCTTGGGCACACACTCACATTTGATGTCAAAGTCCATTGTTTCAAAATTTGCGAGGAATTAAGCTTTCTGTTTGAAAGTGAAATTCTGTGCAATAACCTGTCTTCACGTAAAGATGTTTTTCTTGGTCATCCTGATCGCCCCCTGTCCGCAATAAAATTTGTTTCAGAAAATCTTTTCAAAGTTCTCACAACAGTAGAAAGGCCACATGGTACTTTAGCAGCTTTAATATTTTCCTTCAACCATATTGTCACGAAAGATCTTCTTTTGAAATTGGTGCATTCCATGCCAAAAAGATGTAGAGCCGTAATTAAAGCATACGGCTGGCCCATGAAATATTGATTTTCTAACATGTGACAACAATGTAACTTTCAAAATGCTTATTAAATATACCGGCTTTATGTTATTCTATATTGTTTTATTCTGCACATATTTCACATTATTGTGTTCAGGCAGCTTTACTACAAAAAATATTTTAGTCATTAAGAAACTAGTAGTAGATTTGAAATCAGCATAAAAAAATACATTAAAATCAATAACAATATTTAAGATAGTGCGATAATTTCACAACGAAAAATGAAGTCAAACACAAAAATTACGCTAAAAAATGAGTGTGTTCAGGACTTTTTGCCACCACTGTATATTGTACCACTTGTGTATGTAAATCGGATGGTTTCGCTTACCATACAAACACACTAGATTAGTTATTCCATAGGAAATAGTTAACCCCACCATCAAATTACCTACTTCCATTTGGTGAGTTGAGTAAAATTTTCAGTCATCCTTAAGATTATAATGGAAGCATTGCTAGCCATCACAACTTCATCTAAATTAAATTTCTTCTCCTCTGAGAATACGACAGAATGTGTTCTTTGATAATTTTGGATGATGTTTTTTTTTAAATCTTCATTTCATGTTGTACATAGTTTTTCTAGATACATTCTGCTTGTGTTTTGACCTATGGAATGACTCCCTTTCTTAATTCAAAACTCCATTACAACTTTTTTATATCTTGAGGATTCAGTTTTATGTTATTAGACTGTATTCTTTCTGGACCCATAACTGTTTCGTTTTCATAAATTGCTAGATATCGTATTGACACTAACTCTATGTAGGTGTACTCAGTCTTTCGTACATCTGTATCATTTTTACCGGCTAAAGCTTGCCCTTTCAGAGAGCCAATCTAGGGTATTTCTCTAGGGATTCTAGAGAAGGGAAAAAAGTTATAATATATATAAAAAACATTCTATATATTCCTAAATATATAACGAAGAAAAATAATGCAATTACTCCTTCTAAGTTCATACTAAAGATTGTGGATGAACACCTAATCATATTAAGTGTCCTCCTACATTTTTACATCCTAAAAATAGATACATAACAACTGATTTGAAAATTAAAAATTGCATTGAGTTTTGTCATATTTATTACGGAAAACATCTTTTAAAACTCTAACAATAATAATCAAATAAAATGCAAATATAAGCTACAGGTTTATACAAAATTTAAGTGTTTTCTCCGTTTTTAATACAGTATATTCCTTCACTATAATATTCTTAAAAAAATTACTAACATACTCAAAAACTCACACTTGATTTCTAATAATAGAATGAAAAAATTGTCTTAGTGCTAATTAATTTCTATATGTGAATAAATCTATGTTGGTACACAATCCAGTTAAAGACTCAAGGTTATCTGTTTTTAAAATTGAAACATCTGTTTTCATTCTATTGAACCATTCTTTTCCAGGAAATGTGACTATTATTTGATCTATTCTACAAAAAGTTAAAATCAATAATTTTCAACCTTTCTAGAACTAATTTAAACCTGAAAAACAAGCATAAAACTCAATCCCTAATATCTTAATTCGAATGTTAAAATAATATTTAGATATATGTCACTGTTATTATTAAAAACGGTGTAATTTTAACTATAAAAGGTTATAAGAGATTTAATTTTCTTTTATGGTTGGATTAACTGTGGGACAACACAATTGTTAGGGGATCTTTTAAAAAAAATTAATTTGCATATAAAGGACGTACCAAGAACAAAAGAAATCTCCAACTGTAAGTGGAGATGTTAATAGGATGGTAAATAAATTCAGTTAAATTAGAACTTTTTCTCTGTTTTTATTGTTTTCTTTTATCAAAGCATTTATTTCATTAATGCATTTCTTTGTTTAAATTGTTTTGAAAAATGTTTTTAGTTAAACATGAATTATTTCTTACTTTCTTAGTATTATTTACTATTTGATTCCTCGCAGTGGAGTTTAAAAAATTACTATGCATTCTTTAACTTTTTGATTGTTAAAATTAAAAGGCCTTTTCTTTTCTGGCTGAAAAGTTTTCTGGTAATTTCTTTTACAACTTGTAAATTGTTAATTATGCTATAATTGGATAAATTGCCTCCTTTATCATTACACATATGAGCTTCCCTTTGAATATAATTCAGTAACTAAAGGAGCAGAATTATGACGGTTGCGAATGCGTGGTCGGAGCTGTTTGATTGACGTAGGTTTGAAATCCAGGCTGATAGAAAAATCTTTGAATTATGAAAAAATACTGGAGGACGTTTCTTTTTACAGAAATTTACTACGTTAAGTATTTATTTAAAAAATTTTAAATGCCAGAAATCAAGCAACTCCGAAAATGAAACTGAACATCTACCTCTTTAATGTAATTTAATAAGCTGCATTTTATATGTAAATTCTTATCATTACCAATAAATTTAATACAAAAGCAACAAAGCACCCCAAGCAGACAGTGTTCTTATAAATTTGCAGTTGTTCTTTTTAATTTGTACTAGGGAATATAGTTTTTTTTGTTAGCAATGAATTATATCCGGCCAAAGCTCAAATGGCTAATAACTCCATTAATGAACTTAACTTTCAAAAATATGTTATAACACTGATAAATTTCTCTCAATTTTTCCTTTTTTGATTAACGTCACGCAATAAAGCAGAGATTCCCCAAATTTTTTGTCTCCTTGTCATGTTTTTCGGTTTGGGGTAGACCCCTGCTTGCGTAATATTGAATTTTTGTAAATGTATTAAATTAAATGTGTTCATGACAGATGGTACAGAACTACTTAAAAGCAATGAAACTTAAGAAACACATGTTAATTAGTTTAAAATTTAAGTGATGCATAAAATAACTGATTAAAAAATAAATGTTTATAATGATTGGGATGACTCTGGTGCTTCAATAACAAATTTTCAACATTTGTCATCAATCTTGTCAGGTTTAATCCAAAATTTCCTCGATTAGTAGTGTCCCGCCGACAACCGCACTTAAACCATTTCTCACTAGGATCAGCAATTAAAAACTGTCTCCAATACTCTATAATTCGAGATGAATAACAGGCATGTCTCTTTAAAGCCAAAATTGCTGACATCCGTTTCTAAACTTTACATTAAGATCTCTGTTACTTCCTATTCCAATCAGTTCCTCTTCTAACATGGAATCTTTTTTTTTCAACGTGACAATATGAATTCGTTACCTTCTATCGTAATTAGCAAGTAAATGCGTTCTCAAACCTAGTTTAAAAAACTGAATAAAGGGAATTAAAATGTTGAACGTAGGTTAAAAGGTCATTCTCAGTGCAGATTGTCTGTGACCAATTGAGAAACCAGGAAAATTAGCTATGTCCAATATTACACTCCTTTTTAGTTTAATTCTGGAAAGAAAAGCTCAAATGACGGTTCTAGTTTTAATAAAATTTATGCTACCCCATAACTGCAAAATAGCCTCATTAAATTTAGTAAATAAATTTGTTAATAGGTAAAATCTGACTTACATTTGGTTAAATTTTCCTTTAAAATTAAAATCACGATCGGGTTTAATAAGAACAACTGTCGTAGTCACCCATTTACACCCCATGAACCCCCAAATTATTTTCTTGTGTTTGTGGACCCCTTGCAGGTTTTTCATAGACCCCTGGGGGTCTACGTAGACCACTTTGGGAATCACTGCTCCAAAGCATCGCGAGGGTTATTTGTGACGGACCTCTCAATTTTGAAACTCTGTCAAGTGATAAGGATGGCCCTTGAGCTGGTATCTCACACTCCAGACTTTCACATTACGCCAGTGTAAGTAATCTGAACCTCGATCGTCGGCATATCCTGGTGCATGATACATAATGAATTTTCAGTGACTTTCTGGACTCGAATCCATAATAACGCTCAGTCAGCCTTAAAACATGTTATATATAAAGGGTGTTGCCGAATTTGAACCGACAAATTCAGAGGGGTGATAGTAGGCAGCATGGGGACAATAAATCACCATAGAACATGGGGTCGCAAGCAACATTCAGTGTGTGAAAAGTGTGATAAAATTAGCCGTTGGAAGGAGGGTGATACAGGAAAAGGGAGTGGCCAAACGAATGCAAGGATATAGATATACTGCCCGAATGCATCAATGGGGTAAAATAGCTTGTTATTCTACAGCACGCTCCCCCGGAGTTGCTGCAGGAAGTGCTCACCCCTGTCCACCAGAACGTGAGTCTCACACACGACAGTGCGACAGAAATGTTTTGATTGCAGAGCATGCCCACATCCATACTACATATCCGAAAGGATATACTGGACTCTTTGGACCTGTTGCTTGGCATCCAATTTTACCAGATCTCTATCCCTTGGATTTTTTCTTCGGGGGCCGCCTGAAATATTTTGTGTATCAGACGTCAGTGGCTTTATTGGAGGATCTCCCGGCGAGGATCATCGCCGCTTTAGCTGACAGTGCAAGCACTCCGGAATTGTTTTTTTTGTTCCTTCGTCTGAGGGCGTTGGCTACGATATAATCTAAGTGGCCGCAATTTTGAACAATACCTGTGACTGTCGCCTTTGCATTTCTTATATCGAGCTGTGATGCATTATTCGTATTGTAAACATACTGTACGTCTGACAAATGTTACCCCTTTTCATTCCCCTTCTCTCTCTCTTTCTTTATATATATACACACATATCTAGATATATATACAATTTTTGATGCCGTAAATGTTTTTTATTTACTTTTTAAATGTAAAATTAAATTATACAATAGATGTGTGTTTTTAAAGTTATCTTCGTATAGGTTAAAAAAGAGCCCAAATCGTCAAACCTATTTTCAAATAGAAAAAAAAAAATCTCCTTTTTCGTAAATTCGTGTGATTTTTAACTCATAAAAAACTCCTCATAGAGTGTTTAAGTTGAAATAAATAAACAGTTTTTTTAGCGTGTAATTTTGTAATGAAGGACTATTTCTACTTCCCTGTAATCCCCCTTGTTTACTCTCGGACCCGGCTAGATGTGTAGGGAGAACTGAATAATCAGTTGACATGATTCACTCTAATTATTTTACTGTCAGAAAATATCAAACAAGCACAATAATAATCCAACTAAGATTGTTGATCAATAATAAGAGCACGAATGTGAGACTAGTTAGCCTGGGGATAATAATTAACGGACCCTCAACTGATTTCTACGACACCTTATACAAGCTCAATTTCAAAATTCACCGCACACTAACAAGTTATTCTCTAATTTCTATTTAAAGAGTGCTCACACAATACCTGTACTCTTGTGAAATCGAAGTCCTATTGTTGAGGCATTGAGCACTAATACTTGACGGGATCGAATCCGATCCGATTGATCCTCACTGGGAAATCTTCAATACACACTTTTTTAAACTTAGATCCGTGCTGCAATGACTCACGATCCTCCACTCACTAACTCTCAAAATTCGTGAGAATACAGGATTTATATAATAAACTTAATTTGCATAATCACATTTTCTTACCTTCGGTGAAAATTGGTTGAGAAAAATATATCTCTAAGATTCCCCAAGGTGTTAGTATGAGCCGCGTATAGATCCGTTACAATTTGGAAAAAAAAATAGTATTACAACAAATGAAGATGGCGATATATGGAACACTTTTCTTGCTTGAAAGAATCAAATAATTCAGTTAAAAATGAGGCATAGTAAATTATTCCGTTTCCCCTAAGGCATAGCAAAATAAGAATGTAATATTGTTTCTGGAGCAGTGCTTAATCTGTGAAATTACATTGAATTCAAGTATTAATCTTAAGACAGTCTTAAGTAAATAACAGAAAATGAAGTTTATTGTTGAAACAATTTGTTGCTTCGTATTGAAAAATAAACAAAAAATATTTTCTTAAATTCCGAAAATTACATAAAAATCGTATATTATACCATAGTACTAGCTTAAATATTCACTATAAAAATTAAACTAAAATATGATAAATTTTAACGCACAGTTAAAAACAGCTTTTTTTTAAATGTTCCAGAATAATTTGCAACAATTTATTTATTTGGATCGAAGTTCTATTTAATGAACACGTGTTAATGGAAACAAAGGTGTTCCTCAGCGGTAATTTGCTTAAATGATTGAATTATTTGCTGAAATAATTGGCAAAATTAGTTTAATTTCCGTAGATGTGCGAATGCGGCTGAATTTTTTTGACCTTCCCCTCCCATTATTTAATGATGTTTGTCGTCGGCAAGCAGGACTAATAAGAGCTTAAGTGATAAGTTAATTGATGAAATGGAACTTAATGAGGTCGGTAAATTAATTAAATGAAAGGTAAGGCCGCTTTTCCTCGCTTGATCATTAAATAAATGTAAAAGATGTTAATGCAATCCGAAAAAAAAATGTTTCTCTTTCTTTCTTTTTATTATTATTACTTTTGATGTCATATTTCTATCTTTTGAGCTAGATGCATTTATTTTAGGTATTTGTGCTCTTTTCCTTCATTATTATATGGATTATGGATTAATTATTAAGCTTTTACAAATTATTTCAAAAAAAGATTCTAATTCAAAATGTTAATTTAATTTTTGATTTTGCTTTGACTTCATAAGATAAATTAATGTTTTGGTATTTAAATGAAACACTTTGCATTAAAAATTATTTTTTAAATGATTCATTTTATCATTTTTTTTTGATCACTAATTAATTATTTCATTGTTTTAATATGATAATATTAAAACAATTCTGAATACTGATGTGATATAAAACACATTTTAATTTAAAACTGTTTTCAACTGGAAACCTTAATTGGTACAGAGTTATAAAACAAGTATCTTTAGTTTTTTTTTTAATTGAATAATTTCCTAACAACGTACTGCCCAGTAAAATATTTGTGCACGTGGTAGCCAAGTGGTCTAGGAATCGGATCATGGCTAGCGTGTCAAGAGTTTGATCCCAGTACCACTAAAGACCCGCCGTGTAGGTGAGCGATGCACGTTAAATCTGTCGAGAGCTCAAACGTCCTCCCGTTGGTGTGGTAGTTAGGAGAGGGAGGTGCCAGCTCAGGTGTCGTCCGCGTCACTTGACCATGGTTCAAAATTACGTGGACCGTCCCCAAAAGCCCTCATGTAGCTGAACAGTGGGACGTTAATATTCACTCACTCACTCACTCCAGTAAAATATTAGTGGTCATCAATGGCAAATACTAGTGGTAAAATGCATATGACCAGCATATCATAAGCTCGAGCCTAGTGCCTCTCAAGACCTGCCGATGGGACTGATGCACGTTAAATATGTCAAGGCTAAATGTTCTCCTTTTAGTGCGGAAATTCAGAGATGGGGTGCAAGCTCAGGTGTCATTCTCTTCACATAATGGTGGCTCAAAATTTTGCGGATTGTTAACAATAACCCTCGCTTGTTGCTGTATAATACTATGTTAATCAAATAATTACTCCTGTAAAATTCAGATCAGCCCATGTTGTAGTATGTAAGGCCTGCGTAATTGAATTGTTATTTATATATGTAATTGTGTCAAGATCAGTTTTTTCAAATCAAAATATGACAGGAATGAAACCGAGTAGAGAGTAAATTATTAGGAGAAAATAGAATAAAATGGCTGTTGTTTTTTGCTGGATTTCTCCTAAGATTTCAGTTAAGGTACTGACTACCCTAAAATAGTGAATTTTGCTAAAATTGACAAATTTTGCTTTGATTTTATTTTGTAGGCCATTTTATTAGCTTTATAAAAATACTAAGTTCAATATTTTCCGTTCACTTTAACAAAAACTACAAGTGCTTTAGTAAAAGCAGATGCCATACTTTAAGCAAGATGACATACTTTAAATTTCGAAATGTATTCGAAAACTTTTATGTTTTAATCGAAATGTATTTTTTTTTGAAAATAACCAAAAGGGGCTAGCAATTGCTCAAAAAGTTTTGAAAATAATTAACTGAATTTTTTTGTGTATGTTCTGTATAATAGTAGAAGTGTTTTAACCTTCAGAATTTTCAACCACTGTTTTACTACAAAAGTTAAAGTCCCTTGTGTTAATATAATCATTGCTATTTAAGCAGTTTCATATAATAATTACGATAAAATGCTCTAGTTTTTGTAAAAAAAAAATATCTCTGATCCTGAAGGTCATTTTAAATATGAATAATATAACAACACATCAGAATTAAAAAATTCAAAATTTGATCACAAACTTTTGGTACTGAATGTCCACGTTTATGTTATTTTTTGCAAATTTTTACCGGTTTTTGCCCATTTTAGTATTATTAATTTCTTTTCTCTTCTTAACTTTAGCATATTTTCTTTAAAAAATACTAAACAAAACTAAAAACAACATAAAAATCCCAATATCTCCATTTTTTAAAAAAAAAAGCTGTTGCAACCAGTCGGATACTTAAACAAAATTAAGTGCATAACATTAAGTACTGATACAATCCTTTTAATCTTGAATTAAAATTTAATTCTAATATGATAAAATCTTTGAAAGGTTTAACATCGAATCAAATTTTTTTAGTGGGTAGCCTTAAAGGGAAAATTCTTCCTGCTTTTACGTAATTTTATTTAATATAGCAATGCTATTATAGAAGATAACGTTTTTGCCATTAGAATTTTTTCTCATATATGTCTTATATCGTGTTTGCATAAATGCATTTATGATTACGAGTTTGTAGTTTATATTTGAATTTTTTAGACAAAATGTAAAATAGTTTGAGAACTATCAACCTCGAATAAAATTAGATATAAGTACGGAATTTTGATTTTTCTTATAAAAGGTTTAAATATAAACTTTATTGGTATAAATGTAAAGGTTAAGCTATTTTCTTAGATTATCTGAAAAAAAAATAACACTTTTCTGAATAATATAATATGAGGTACCTTTGTTCTTCGGCAAGAACTTTTTTAATTGGATAAAATTATAAAGCTTTTAAATCTTTTTTTCAGAAGTAAAACGTTAAGGAATAAAAATCATTTATTTTAAAATAGTTCGATAAAACACGTGAATAACAAGAATTTAATTTTTAAAGTAACGGATTCTTATTTTGGAAAAGGTAATAAAATGAAGTACTTTACTTTCCATTAAAATATCCGGAATAAGGTAACTGGTTTCTTGTGATACAGCCTTTATTAAAAAAAAAAAAAAAAAAACAGGATATTGTTGACCCTATAAAAGAATTTAAATTGTCAAAAAAACTTGGAACTTTTTTATAAACCTCTCTTTTCTACCGTTTGTTAAAACTGTGAATAGAAAGTGAGAAATAAAAAAAAAGTATGGAACATGACTTTGAAATTAGTCCAAAACCTATGACATCACAGTCAATAAGGTCTTAATATTGGAACATTTTTAATTTTCTTTTTATATAACCCATAAGATTTAATAGAATGCCTTGTTCTCTTAAGTTGATTAGAATAAGTTTATTATTTTGCTATCACGAAAATTTTTTAAAAAAATAAAGGAAGGTTTGATTAATTAGCTACTTATTAAAGCTAGGAATAAGAAAATCGTCAGTGGTAGAAGAAGGAAAGCTTCATAAAAGGCATTTTAGGTTTAAAATCATAAGTTAAACTTCAATACACAGTACTATAATTACGATCAACTTAATTTTATATGTAAAATATATTTATGCGAGTATATACTTGTGTGGTTTTCAATGAAATATTCCTAAAGCGTTTTATAAAGTACTTTGCAGATTGCATTTGATATTCCTGAAATATTATTCAGAAATATTTTATTAGAAAGAAATTATAATTAACAATAAAATGTCGTTCCCACCTTTTCGACAAATTTACCGGAAATCAGTTTGATTATCTTCTTCAACGCTTAAGTAAAATATTTCAATACTTTTTTGTATTTCCTTTATCACCTTCACTGAAACTCTTGTTTACATTGAAGAGCCAAAGTATTATCCGGTGATTTATGTAGCAAAGATGTTACTTGTAGTTCATTATTACGCTCCTCAAACAACTCCGACACAATTTGAGCCTTCTGACATGAGACGCTGTCCTGCAGGAAGATTCAATTTCCAGTTGGGAAAACAGACGCTCTGTAAAAGAACAACTGATCCGCCACTATGGAAAGATAGTCAGCTGCTTTCATGATCTGTTCTACTAAAAATAAGGGTGCTGGAGAACGTCCACCAAAACATAATTCTGTCACCTCCAGAGTGTATATGATCCACTGTGCAATCTACATGAGGAGAACAACTTTTAGTCAGGAAGATGACATATCCTGACACTACCATCTATGTTAGAAACGAATAAGAAATTAGAATTTATCCGACCAGGAAACTCTCTTCTACTTATCTATGGCCCAGTCTCGTATATTTCTGGGCTCACTGTCCACGTAATTGATAATGACGCTAGGTCAACAGAAGCACACAAGTGGAAAGTCTACTGCTCTGTTCCATATGCAACAATTTTCGCTGAACAATGCATTTTGAAGCACTTTTACTTGGACCTGCATTGTATTGAGCTGTCAGCTGAACCACTATTGGGTGTCGATTTTATTTTAGCGAGTGATACAATCTCCGGCGACCTTCTTCTTTGATGTCGGGAGAACGTCCAACAGCTTGAGGTCCACTGCTGGTAACATCACCATTTATCTACTTTGCATAAATACTGGCAACGACAATTCTGAACAACGTACCATTCTCGCTGTATGGAGATACTGATTCCGAGTCTTCGTGCCATAACAATCTACCCTCTATTGAATTTGCTTAAATCAGTAGCTTTTCCCATCGCTTGCAAAAGTAATTGAAAGAATGACTTCTTTCCTTTCCCTCAGCAACAATTAAAGACCATTCTCTCTTAATCATCTGCTCTGCACGTCATCCAAATTTCGTTGAAAAATAGAGAGATATTCATAAAGTTTTGTATCAACAGAGTATTTCCATAATTATTTTGATAATCCATATTTGCTAACATTAAAAAAAATTAATTTTCAAGCTGAATACTTTTTAAATCTCAAAAGTACACCACAAAATAAGTATAGAAGCCTCTAACTTTGATATTTTTGATTTCTAAACTCATCTAAGGTATCTGACTACCCTAAAACTGTGAATTTTGCCAAAAATTGACAGTTTTTTTATGATTTTATTCTACGGGTCATCTTATTAGCTTTATAAAAATACAAAGTTTATCATTTTTGTTTACTAGAACAAAAACTACTAGCGTTTTAGTAAAAGTAGATGCCATTACTTTAAGCAAGATGTCAAACTTTAAAACACGTTTCACGCGAGATGTGTTTTTTGAAAATAATCAAACGGGGTCAGCGATTGCTAAAAAAGTTTTAAACATAATTAACTGAAATTTTTTCTGTAAGTTCTGCATAATAATAGAATTGTTTTAACTTTCAGATTTATCAATTACTGCTTTATTACAGAATTTACAGTCCCTTATGTGAATATAATCAGTGTCTTTTTAAGCATGTTCATATAGTAACCGAGATAAAGGGCTCTAGCTTTTGTAAAGAAGAAAATATGTCTTATCCTGAAGGTCATTTGAAAATTGAATAATATAGCAACACATTTGAAAAAGTTGAAAATTTGTTCATAAACCTTTGGTGCAGATGGGCCGAGTTTATGCTATTTTTTCCATTTCAGAAATTTTTTTTTCTCTTCTTAATTTAAGCACATTTTTCTTAAAATGCACTAAAATTTTTTTAAATAGCAAAAAAATCCCATATTTCCCTTTTTTAAAAAAAAAGTTGTCGCAACCAGTCAGATACCTTAAGTGTTCCCGTTTGACTAGTTAATGTACAACTAAATGCAAGAAATGAAAAGTTCGAACAATACATGAGAGCCAAGTTGAAAAGATAAATATTTTCTTTATCTATACTATTTTTTGTATTGATAAATAAAATTTCCATTAAATAAATAGGATATGATTAAATAATATCCCTAAATAAATAGGAAATCTAGGATAAATAAAGATCCTTTATTGATCGTAAAATATACAGATGTTTCTTTTAATTATAAACTAGTACTTCCTTTTCAATCAATCTGTTCAAAATATAAATTTATTTCATTACCTCGATCAAAAGGGTAAAGACTTGCTTTTTTATGCTACAGACAAATATTTAGTTAGTCTAGACAGTTATTAACAGAGTCGGAGTTTTTATGTTCATATAGAGTGGAAGTTTTATTCGCAGTTAATTGGAATTTCTGGAATTTTTTTAAAAAATTTAAAAGCTTATGCTTTGTTTATCTAATCTAGTTACAAAATTAATCATATTTAAGAACACTCGATAAAGAATAAGATAATTTAGTTAAAATATACGAGTATAAATCAACAATTTGTTGATTTATAACATTTTAATAATTTTTTTAAATTCATGCTATGTAAATAAGATAACTAAAGAATAGGCGCTGTTAAATAATTAAACATTAAAGAAACAGAAAATAAATAAACATTTAAAGCAAAAGTGACCTTTATAGTTCTATTCTTTTATTATTCTTTTGTATACAGAACAAAACTGTTGCCACTCACAACAATACTTAATCATTCTTATCAGAATAAGAATTAATATATATTATCAGAAATAAATAAAATATACAAATGACGTCACTATTTTGGGATTACTTCAGATTTGTGGATTTCAAGCATTCAACAGGCAATTAGAATTGATTGGTAACTAAATCAACGAAGAGCTTTCCATTATATCTGCTTAAAAATGACTGAAGAGTGTAAAATTGGGGAAAAGTAAACACACCAATTCAAAAAATGCGAGATAAAGCGAAGAAAGTTTTATCTAAGTTTAAGCGAATGAGTGAATATTAACGTCGCTCTGTTCAGGTACACGAGGGCTTTTGGCGATGGACCGCGTAATTTTGAACCATGGTCAAGTGACGGAGGACGTTTGAGCTCTCTACAGATTTAACGTGCATCGCTCCCCTACACGGCGGATCTTCAGTGGTACTGGGCTCAAACTCATGACCCGCTAGCCATGATTCGATACCTTGACCACTTGGCTACCACGGCCGCACGAAAAACAGTAAGGGAGAGTTATATTTACGTCGTACTATAAAGCTGCATGAGAGTGCTATTGGTGATGGACCTCGTAATTTGGAACCAAGGTAAGGGGACGAGGACGAGACTTAAGCCTGCATCACCTTCTCCAAACTTCCGCATCACACCAAAGAGGACGTCTGAGCCTCGACATATTTAAAGGGCATCGGCCCCCTCTGCACAGCGTGTGCTCTGCGGTACCAAATTCGAACACATGCCATGCCAACAACGAGTCCGTGACCTTGACTACTAAGCTACTGTGACCACATCTAATTTTAAAACCAAATTATATGAATGGTCTTCACCTCAGTTAATGGAGAACTTTTCATATTCATTATCAAAGCCTTAATTTATTAAACCATCCATATTTTATTGGTATTTTAATTTAAACTAAAGTACATAAACTTAATATAATACCAAAAATGATCCTATTATAACCTGTTAGATCATAGACATAACCAAAAAGAAGTAGCATAACTTATTGGTGTATCTTTCTCCTCAGTCAGTAGAGTCTACTTTCAACAGGGAAGGTTAGGATGCAATCAAATTAACGCATGAATTTTGCACGAAAATCAGTTGCTACAAAGAGAGATCGCAAATGCAAAGGGCAATTAGCAATTCTTAATAAGTATGAAGCTCGTCAAGAGTTACTTCAAATGTACAATACTGGATCTAGTAAGAAGGAACTCTTAGGCAAAATCTGAATGAGAATTGGGAATATTAACTCTATACACAGATTAACAGCTGTTCAAAAGAAAAAAAATCTCCTAAAATGGGCAGAAACAGAAATATATTGGTGTATTAAAAAAAGATGGAGGTGGGTAATATGATCTGATGTATTAAATTCCTTGTATTGTACTGATAGTTATTAAAGAATGCAGGCGAAGCTTTCAAACCTTAATGTTTTCAAACGGCTGTGCAAGAAGAAACTACGCGTTTTAAAATCCGTTTCATAGACTAAAATTGGACCTTGAGTTGAAGTGCCTTATTGCGTAAATGCTGCGAACTACTACAAGCAAATTTCAAGAACAAATATGGCAATATTATTCATTTTAAAAGAGCGAAAAACCAATTATGGACACGCATTTTCAAGATGACAACTGTAGGCTATATACATCGGACTAAAATTGTAAAAATTTGGTTTGATGAAGGCGAAATCGGTACACCATATCTCACATAGTTCACCAATCGTCATCAAAATTGAGAAATCAATTTGTCTCAGAGAAATTATGTGACTTGATGGAACGTAACACGAGAGCGAGAGAACAGGACATTTATCGAACTTGGGTTCTTTGAAAGTGTAATTTATTATGGATTGGATTTTTATTTTAATTTTGATATACATGTGATCTTAATCATATTGATAGCTTCGAAGGAAAACAAATTTAAACTATTGTTAAAACAGATGGATGTAACAGCATGTCAATGAACAAAAAAGAACATTTAACTTTCGTTGCCGGGGCATAGCTTATAGATCAAAATTTATGCTACACATAATTACACACTTTATCTAATTGTAAAAAAGTATTTATTACAACACACACACACACACACACACACACACACACACACACACACACACACACACACACACACACACACACACACACACACCACACACACACACACACACACACACACACACACACACACACACACACACACACACACACACACAACACACACACACACACACACACACACACACACACACACACACACACACACATTTTATATACATATACATAATGGTTCCCTCTAACTTAGTATCCTTTTAATTAACTCCTTTTAATTTATTTTTTTTAAAATTTATCCTTTTAATTAACTTTCAAGACTAACAAGTTAATCATAATCTAATCACACCCGCTCGTTTCTAAGCAATCGGACTCCCGTTGAAAGGGGTCAGCGACCTTCAACGCCAGTATTTAAACCCAGAACGCGGTGTGCTCTCTCTTTGTCTTTGTGTTCACCCGGTCGCCGAGTTAGTTGACCGGACACCCAATGATTAAGTTGACCGTGCACTAGCCTTCGGCAACGGAGTTAGCCGCGGTCGACACAGTATTCCACTCTTTCACCAAACACCCAACGCAAATAAAAATATAGCTCCACCAATTTTTCTTTATATTATTATTACTTCAGGTGGCAATCTAATGTACTTTCTTAATTTTAATTTTATTTTTAAACTTCAACTTTTAAATTTTTCATAATTTTCCCCACCTTTCACTAAACATGGCAAGTGTAATTTTTAATGCTCTCTCAAATTCAAGATAGGGGATGAAGACCTCATCAGACATCATGTGTCCCAATGACCATTCTACAATTCTTTGTATTCGTCATGAAAAGTGTCGCTACTGCTTGCAGCTTCTGCTATGTGTTTGTGTGCGTCCATATTAATTAATTATTCCAAATGAGCTGAAAACTTATATGCCTGTGACCATGAATAAAAGATTAAGGTATCCGACTAGGTTGAAAAGTTGTTTTTTAGGTGTTTGATGTTTGGTAATGTTTGGTCTATTAGGGAAAAAAATATAATTATTAAGGAAGAAGGACTAACACATAAAACTAGCGAGTTTTTTAAGGTGTTTTTATAGCATTTGCTTTATCCAACTTTAAAAATATTTTTTAATGCGTTTTTAGAAAAAAGGAAATTTTTACGATAATTTGTGCACGAAAAACTGGATGCCTCCAAAACAATCCAATCAAAGTTGATGAAACTTATAACATATATGTTATGGGCCCTTCAGAATGTAAAAAAACGCAGGTTTTAAGCCACCTACATGTCATCACATTTTACAGCTATTTTTAGCTTAAAACATGCAGTAATTTAGATGATAAATCATTATCATCAAATTTAAATGCTAATAAAATATTTATTTCTTAAAATATTTTTTATCCTGCGGTTTGTGACACTTCAGAGGAATCAAGAAATATATTAAAAAATTAAAATTGCAAATGTGCAATTTGTTTTTATTTATGGCGTTTTTCTTAATTTTATAAATTTTGCTAAAATTTCATAAAAATATTTTTTTTTCAAAAACAAAGAGTGATACATGATATTTATTTAATAATTCTGACTTTTTAAGCCTGTTTATGTTCTTTAAAATAATAAATTTATTCTGAAAATCAATTTAAAAAAATTGGCCTCCGAACCTAGTCGGATACCTTAAAACCAAAGAAGTAGTTTTCTGTTTATCAAGGAATAGCCAACGGCAACTCTACATATAAAGAACCAACATAGATAAACACCAGCCAAAGGTACAAAATAACTCGCCAGATTTACTACATAAAATATTCAAAAATAAAGTTTTAAAATATAATGCAAGACGAAGTATAATTATATAAATAATGTTATTACTGTAGTATTTGTTGTTTCTAAAGAAAAAGAGTTAAATAGGTTGGGGATTTTTGCTTTATTACCTCAACTATTTAAAAACAATGTTACAAATTTTAAAAAAGAATAACTAAATTAAGAACATCAAAAGAATGAAATGTTTATATTTATTTTAATTAATTAAATTTGAATTTTTATCACAATAAACATTATATAAGGTGACAGTTTTCTTATTACAGATGTATAAAATTATTAAAAAAACACAGAATTGCCAAAATTCAAAATTTTACTCTTCTAGTCTATTTTGATCTCTACGAATAATGTTTAATGTGTCTTTTTTTCCCATGTAAAAATAAAACGTATTCACTCCGAGAGAGGGGAAAAAAAAGCAAGAGTAGACATGGAGAGTAACGAAAGACAAAATACAGACTTCAAACTTCTTAGAATCGACATACCGTTTTCTTTGGACTTTACCTCTAATGTTTGTTTTTGCTTTCAATTCTTGACTATATTTCAAAGATATTGGTGAATTTAATTCATGATAAGGCAGAAGTATTAAAAAAAACAGATGAAAGGGAATTAATTAGGCTTTAAAATTTAATATCATTAGAAGAACGATGCCGTTATCATTTTTCTAAGATGAAGAAGTTTAATATTAATGTGAATATATTAAGTAACTTCTTAGTTATATTCTTAGTGGAATATTAAACACCATAATAGATTCTTCCGGCAAAAAATTTATGAAAGAAAATAATAAACTTATTGCTACTTGAATCCAATTAAAAGGATCTAAAATATTTATTTCATTTATTTTTTTGTAAATAATAATGAGGGCTATAGAAATTTTACAGTACTTTAAAAAAATGAACAGTAAATTATTTCTTCTGAAGAGTCGCAGACATTTCCCCTGTTAATTAAGTGGTTAAAAAGTACAAATAATCTGTTGTATTAGCAAACATATATATTTATTCTCTTTTAAATGTTGGTACAAAATAAAGGATTCTAAAAAGCTGTAATGTTTTTTTCAATAATTTTGCTTACATGTTAGTTTACAAATCTAACTTATTTAAAAAAATATTAGAAATTTTTATTAATCGTCTCTTTTAAATAAAAGAACAAATTGCTGCCGTCAAAACACGCCCAATTTTTAATTAACTTAAACTTTTTACTGTAATAAAAATTCTCATAGTTTCACTAGAGGGTAGTACTAATGCGTACAATGATAACGGGCATAAAAAGAATCTGTTAAGTATCCCTCCCAAGCAATTTTGAAAATTGTATTTTTAGGCGAATAAAATGCAAAACTCTTTTTAGAAAAATGGTTTTGAACATTCAATAAACGACCCAGGCGTTCTAGAGCAATGGTAAAATATCTGATAAGAAAATTCAAAATTCTTCGCTATGTTCAAATTATCTGAATTTGTAATCTGGATATTAGCACACCGGTGAATTTTTTTTCTAGCAGGGCATAGTTCTCGGCCTTGTATAGGTAGTGCATTTGACACCTGATGAGTAAGATTTAAACCCGAGTTACAACCTATCAATACCCAAATCATTACCCTGGTGCAAAGCGTTAACCATCTTTTTCAATAGGTAAGAGTACTTGTGATTCTTGTTCTTTAAAAAAGATGATGGAAATAAAACAAACAAACCACTTTTGAAAAAGAAGCATTGGGAAAATTGGAATTGTATAAATAAAACTTAATGTAAACTCTGTTAAGACTTTTAAATAATTTCAAAATAATGCCCTGGGGGTTTGGAGCTCCAATATTTAGTAAGTCTATATGTATATATTAGTCTTTCTGTTATTCTTTGTCATGTAATATCTTTCAATTTTCTTGCCTGTTGTTCATCATTAAAATAGAATTATGGTAGTTTTTAATATATTTATAATGATAACATATGCATTAAATATAATATTAATTATTTTTACATAAATCAGCATGAAATGACTAAATATCAGAGAAGTCATTTCTTTTCAACTTAATAATATATGTGTATTAATAATTACCAAAGGAATTGATGAAATTTCAGAAAACTGAATATTTGCTAAATGAGGCATTAAAAGCCATCTTAAATACCAATTATGATGTATAAAATATTAATATTAATATTACACAGTGAACAATTGAGATGTTTCTAACAGAACTTCCTGTTAAAAATCATAAAAATAAATATCCCTACATCTTAGATTAACACAAATAAGACAAAAAAAATGTAAGTGATAAATATGTCTATTATATCTTTTAACTTTGCGCAATACTACTTTCTTAAACTACTTTCAATTACTTTCTATCAGAAAACATTCGTACTTGTCATTTTTACAGCTTATAGTACCATTTAAAGCTACTAAAACTTATATTCAAATAAAGGGAACATATTGCGATAAAAGGTTTTCCTGTATCAACTGCCTGAGGAGTAAAAAGAACCCGCTACGAAATTTATTCACAAAATATTTACAGTCAAGTACACATAAAATCGAAAGATGAAAAAATGTAAGTAAGAAATTTATTCACAAAATATTTACAGTCAAGTACACATAAAATCGAAAGATGAAAAAATGTAAGTAAAGAAAAAAAAATAGTTTAAAATAACAAAGCAGTTTTTGAAAAATGTTTGCATTTTGAAAACTTTGATTCAAATGTTCTTGAGAATAAGACTCTTTGCCGTAACAGATTATAAGAATCGCATGGAAAAAAGTATTTTAAATGTAAATAAAAGTCAAATACTTATTTTAGCTTTTAAGAAAGCCTGTAAAAATTCAAGTATAGCTAGCTCACTTTTAAGGAATTGCAGATTTTAAACTTCAATATAAAGAAGACTTTGTGTGAGAATAAGCTGTGAGATAATAGGCTCGTTTTTTTATATTTACTAAAATGTTTCTAAATCATTTTTATGCTGGGAAATTTAGAAAAAAAAGTTTTAAAGGAAACGAAGCATAAAAAGGAGGCCAACTTATAGTGATGTCTTTCATATAAGTATTCCTATTGAAGATATTTGAAAGAAAATGATTAATTATTTTTAAAAAATATGATTTAATGAATAAAATCTATAATGCTGCTGTACAGATGCGCATTTAATTGAAAAAGGCATCTTTTAATTGCTTGAAAACAATGTGATTCGAGGATTTTTAGACGTGAACTTTGTCTATATACCAATAATTTATTTGCGAAAAGGTAGTATTGATGCTGATTTTAAATTATTAATTGTTTCTTGAATTAATGCTTTTAATTAAAAAAAAATATTTAAAGAAAATTTATTTTTATAAGAGAGACGTTTTTTTCAAATTTTAATTACATATTTAGTTTAATAGAAATGTCTCTCTACTTACCTTCTGGTCATTAAAATGACTTCACCATGAAAGGATAATGATAAAAGCTTCAAATTTTCATGAAAAAATATGCTTCATGATATGTAAAAAATTACCCTTTAAATACAGTCAAACGACACAGGAAAGAGAAAGGCATCTTAAACTAAGTATAAAAGGAAATTTCTGAGCGGATTTCTAATTTGGAAATCGCATTTGAATGCTGATTGGTTTCGAGAAGATCATGTGATGAATTGAACTAGAAGAAGACATGACAACAAGAATGTAGCTTAATTCGATAGTGGCATGATTGTTGTCGAACTAGAATGCGGTTTATCGTACCACGAAATTCAAGACTGTCATGAAAGTATGGAATCAATGGATTTAGGAGGGTCATATTGAACGCCATACAACGTCTTAACTGCTCTCCCCATTAACACTCGAGAAGACAGATATATTGTCATATTGGTTTGGAAGGATTGCACCAGTATATGATGGATCTTCAGTTAGGAAGTGGGATTGTTTGCTTTGCGAAGAAGATTGGACTTTGGTGTGCCCAATGAGAAAACTGGATGCAGGAATGGCACCACATTGTCTTTTTAGACGAGTCCAGGTTATGGGAACAGAATCATAATGGACTTATCTGAGTCTGGAGGCAACGGGAAGAGCGCACATGGTCTGCTTGCATTCTGTATAATCAGACAAGCTGTGCACCAGGTGTTATCGTACACCTCTTGTTGTTAATCTGAACATCCAGAGGAGGCTTTCTCAGATTTCAAGACAGGGGACTGTGTCTTATCTTTGAGGTCTTGGAAACGTCGTATTTGAAGAAGATGAAACAAGACAGCATGATTCTCGTTGTGTCCTGACCTACCTCGAAAAATAAGCTATTTGAATGTTGCACTAACCAGAACGTTCTCCAGATCTCTCACGCATTTGATATATTTGGTCAGAAGTTTTTGAGAGACTAGGACACCCATGCTATCTAGCCACTACGAAGGAAATCTGACATAGATTTGAAAATGCACAAATGATTTCCCCACTTCTTTCTCCCAAGGATAATTCGATTGGATGCCTAGCTGTATTAGAGCCATTTATGTGTCAGAGGTGGCAATTATGTGTACTAATCTCCGGCCTTTTGTACACTTAATTAGACAACAAATGTAATCACGTTTTGTTACGACTATGGTGTATAGGTATAAGTAAAGTTTTATTATTTGTTTTTTAATGTTGCAATTTTAATGATCAACAGTGCAGAAAATATAATTTCTTTATTTTAAAATTTTAAGGAAAATCACGACAAGTCATTTAAAATTATAAAATTTCAAAATGAAATAAATAGAGTCATATTAAAAATCATTTAAACAAAATGGAAAAGATCAAGACAAAACAATTTTTTCTTATTATCTACTGCATGAGCGTGTTTTTAGTGGTCAGGGGCTTCAAAGATGTTCAAATAAAATTCGAGTTTTGAGTGTACCTCTGTGGCCGCTAGAATGAAGTATTAATGTTTTTGAACTCGTGACCAGTTTTGTCGAGTCTCGGGTTTGAGTCCTAGTGCCATTGAAAACCCGCCATGTGGAAAGACTGAGGCACATTAAGCCTGTTCGATGATCAAAAATCCTCCCATTGGCGTGGTGTAGACGTTCAGGTAGACGATTTTTCAGACGTAACCCTCGATAAGTAATCTTAACTCAAAACAATGAGGCTCGTCCACAATACCCATCGTGTTGCGTCAGCGTGCAACGTTAATTAAAATTTATCAATTAATTTGTCGCAACCGGAGGTTACATGTGTAAGAGGGTTCGGAGAAGAAGTAGACAGGGTTTTAACAATAGTTACTTTTATTTTAGATCTAACACTTAATGTATAATTATAAACTTATTCCTTAACTTTGAGAGCAATCTTAAATCCAAATTTTTAATCTAATTTATGAGATCATTCAAAATGACCTACCTTTGCCAGTAGTGTCTTAAACAACGTCTTCTCGAACAATGGTAGCTTGGTACACACAAATCCACTTCTATTTCCTTCCCCTACACCGGGCGGATGCTGAGATGAATATTATCTTCTGCCCAAACGACTTCAGAGTCACAAATCACTTTCTACTATTCTGAGATTTTACGATTAACCTTATGCACTCCATCGCCAGGATTTAAATAGCCTTTAAATTAGCATTAAATTAAGAAATCTCTACGGAAAATCGGTTTTTAAACAAAAATCACAGTTACGGAATAGTTTACCCCAGAGGATTAATAGGTTCTGCGGTTAGAACCCATCACAAATTTCATGCACCCCCTCCTTTATTTATACTACCATGGACTAAGAGAATCATGTGAATTTTCGCGTGCTGTAGAAATTAGGAAAATGACATGCAACCTACGGTGTTTCCTGATGCTTGATGATGATCTAAAATTCAAAATTTATTACTATAAATACTTATGTCAGACTCGAGTGATGCTCATTCAAACTTAACACACACTTTTCTCTTTCTAATGGGGTTGCAGATTTGTGTTTTACCAGTGCAGACATAGTACATTCCGCGAGAGACGGTATGTCTTTTTAGTGTGGCACCATATAGGTGGTATACCAATCTCCGCAATTAATTTTGACTACCAGTTTTCTCCCCAGATGTAGGCACTTGAACTCTGACGATGCGATATAAAACTAGGAATTTGTTCTTGCCGAAAGCATCTTAGAAAAACAGGCATTCAAGGGATATTTAACATGATTCATAATCCTACGACATGGACGCGGTCGATTTTTTTGCATCATGAAATTCCACCAACTTGAGCTGGGTTCAAAATTGCAAATTTCTGTGTACAAGGCCAGCTCCTAAGCAGCGGGCACTTAACATAAACTTAACACAACTTTTTAATTTATTGTGATATATCTAAATCTATCTAAATTAACCCTAAATGTGTTGTAACTTTTATGGTTGAATTTAATGAAAGATCTTAATTTGATACCGATAAAGCCTGAAATATCAATAATTGTTGTTTTCTAATGAGTCCATTCAGTTTATGAGGTTTTAATGAACTTCAAATGTATCGATTTCAACCGCTAAATAAGAAAACGTTCATTGGATCGTCGTGAAATCACTTCACTTAGAAACAAGTGGAGAATGAATCGATTTCGTAAAAAAAACAAACTTCACCGTCAAGATTAATTACTTTGCAAATTATTAACTTTTAACTCTGACAAGTTGATGTGTCTCACACAATTTAGGAAAAGAGTAGTTGACTTTATCAGCGAGTGGGCTTTGAGAATGTATGTTTTTTTTTTTTTTAACATTCACTTTATGTTGAAGTCCTTACAAGTTTGTTTTTATAATTTTTGATGGATGAATTCCTTTTCATTAAATTTGAAACAATGATACCTACAGTATTTGTTAAGATCGTAGAAAGATTAACCAGAAAAGAAGTTAATAAATTTGATGACTTTTAGCATTTAGTCTTAATTTATAACTGATTATATGTAAATACTTGCGATATTTAATTTAATGAAAAGAGGTAAAAGCATAGCAAGTGAAGTATTGCTTGAGAGTTTCTCTGGGAAAGACATCCTTACTTTCTTTTCTGGATTGAATACCAAACAAAGATGTTGACATTAAGGGAGAGAGGTACTTAGTTATCCAAAGTAATAATTTCTGTTTATTCTCAATATGCATTTAAAACTAGAATAATCGGGAATTTATTTTTGCAGTGGCATCTCCTTCTGCAAGCCGCGAAATCACAAAGGACAAAGTTAAAAGATCTTAACGACTGGCCCGAATAGGGGTTCCTTTCGCCTCAATCATCTTGACGTGCATTCTGGATCCGAAGTTGTCCAGTTAAGAAAAATTGCACCCAAGCATCACTCAAAGTTACTAGGTGTCTTTGTCCCCTCCGTCACCAGCAACATGTCGTCGAAGTTGTAATTCAGGAACTGAACAGTAGATGACAGCACAGCCTAACGATACTGGTTGATTAAGAATTCAATCCACAGAGAGTCTGACTCAGACATTCTCAATAAATCACGAATAGTGATTAAAAAACGGCAATGTGCACGCGTCAACTAGACCGGTCATCTCAACAAGAGTTCGCTCGCAACGCAAAGGAAAAAAATTCCAACGACACTCAAACCTGCTGGAGATGTATAACATTTGCAGTACTTGGCTGGAAAAATAACCTTCTCTCAGCATCGTCCAGAAAAACAGAAAAAACGACTTTCTTCTTTAGAAAGGGGGTATGCAGTGGTGCTTCCTTCTGTAAGTCACAAGACCAGAAAGGGCTGGAATAAAAGCCCTTAATAACTTTCCCGATTAGGGATCTCTTTCGTCTCAGTCGTCTAAGGCATGCACGGAGTAATTCGTGGACCGGTAGGTCGGTGGTTTAAATAAACACCTCTGCCAAGGTCAATAGATTTTTGCCGAATTTTTATTATTATTTCTTTTCTTTTTTTATTATTCATAGTCACAAGCTCGTGACCTATGTGACATTAGTTCATACTATAGTACCTCTGAAGATCCACTTGGTTGAGGGACTGATCTACTTTAAATCTGTCGTGCCTCAAAATCCTACCTTTTGCGTAGTGTGGTAATTTGAAGGGTTGTCATTTCAGGCATCAACCTCGTCACTTGAACGTGGCTCAGAGTTATAAGATATGTGGCTTCATAATGCAAAGTTTATAAACTCTCATTCACTTGCAAATTCATCTTTAACCAATGGAAGGAGAGAAGCTCTTGAAAAAGGAAAACAATTTCGACTTCTCCGCAAAAATTAGAGAGATAGAAAAAAAAAAGCGTTATTATATAAAACCGAAAACAAAACAATCTGTTGTTCATTTCATGAATGCTCTGAGCGTTCTCTCTTTCCAGAAATCTTTCGAGAATAAACGACTTAAATATTTTACATAAAACACCAAACATAAATGCAATAAAACAAAATAAAAACGAAAGATAAATAGATTGTTTTGAATTGTTTTGATAGAACACAGCTTTTTCTTTGTTGAGACAGAATAACTGTTTTGGGATTTTGGGAATATGGAAGGAATTTTTCTCTTAAGCTTATTTCATTTTCAGAACATAAAGAAAATAAAGCTCTCTATCTAAATAAGTGCCGAAAAAATACAAAAGAAAGGACATTATATTGTTGCACTCAATCAATATGTGCTGTTAATAAAACCGTTTCGGGAGTGCAATGAGATATTTTCCATCTGCATTTATGTGTAATAAGTTGCTTGTCGTGTTATGTCTCGGATATAAAAAATGCTCATGATTGTAGACAGTGTACCATGTTTACATCCAGAGATATGCAACTTTAAAAGTTTTTGTATTATATTGGTTTAAAAATATAAGGATACCCTTAGACTGAGAACGCCAAAAGTGTTTATTGAGGCTCTAAAACTGAGCCATTCAACGATGTGCAAATTTGAACGTAATTAATTTTTAAAAATGTAACAAATGATACAGCAATCATTATGCGAAAAGCTTCTACTGCAAAAATTGAGAGTCATAATTACATGAATGTTTATATGACAACCCTTATTTCTACAAGTGGCAAACAACAAATTTAAAGGGCTAAAAGTGCTTTACAACTAGTCCGAATAAGGATTTCTCTTCTACCCAGTCTCTTAAGTAGTATTATTAGGTGTATTAAGTACAGTGTTTAACTGTTAATAAAAAAAGTTACCTTTTTTTTAAGCATTTTGGATTAAAAAATGATTAGTTAAGGGGTTAAATTATTTATATTTATTTTTTGGTGTAACTGCACAGTATTCGGAATTCATGTTTATATACAATTAAATTAAAATTAATAATTTAAAACTTTCTAAAATATATATATATAAGCAATCAAAATCCCCTTCCACACACAAAGCAAGTCGTGGTAAAACTCTCAAACGTTGACCAGTCCTTGTCAATAAAAATGTTGGAAAACACTGGTCAATGTGTTCATGATGTAGTTGTAGACTAATATATTAACAGGTTATATAAACATACTTGCTGAGGTCGACAGTATACTCCCGAAGAGGTGAAAAAGAAATTTCACACAGATTACATCTATCGAGGCTCAATCTTCTCCCATTGGCATGGTGGGGAAGTTTAGGGAGAGAGTGTCAGCTCTAATGTCATCCTCTTCACTTGACCTTAGTTCAAAATCTGAGGTCCATCACCCATAGTCAATTTTATGTGACGTAAGTAAAAAAATACTCATAATGTGGTAAGAAAATGAGATATTTGGGCAAATTTGGAGGTTCAATTCAAAATTTAAATTATTTTTTCCATTGGGAAGCTGATCCATGAAGAAAACCGAAGAGTAAATAAAATACTCTTACAACTGCTAAAAAAAAAAAAAAAAAAAAAAAAAAAAAAAAAAAGAGCTAGGAAGTTCTTCAGTAGTTTTAACTTTAAATTTAAAGGTTTCTGGCATATATATTAAACCCAAGCATAACTAACTATTCTTTGACATTAACATTAATATGAAATAAATTTTATATATTGAGTCTGGTATTTCCTTATTATATATATATACTATTGACTCATTTCTTCAAATCAAAAGACAACACCTAATTTCATGTATATGCTACCAAAAGGGGAAAATCCTTCCCGCAGATATTCTATAATAATAACGGGGCGACTTAGCGATTATGGTTGATGGCATAGTACGTAAGTACCTTCAAACATAATTAAGTATAAATTATGCATAAAATATATAAATGGAATTTGTAAATAATTCCTCCATATTTCATTAATATATCAAAAATATAATTAATGTTCACTATTATTAATTTGCTCTGCTAATGAACTGCTAAGACTTTAATTAATTATTAATTATGCATAAAATCTTCATAAATATCACTTATTGTATAATTCATTGGCTGTAAGTAACTGATATTTAATAAGAGATTTTAGCTCTTTTCGCATAAATCCATCCTTTAAAAAGTTTTATTTCGTAAAGCTTATATTATTTTGTATAAATCCATAAACGCGTCTATTTCTTCAGCATTTAACTCGGATGTTATAAAGGAAAAAGCCCAAATAATGTGAATATCCATATATGCTGAACTTTTCTATAGGAAAAAATTTACTACTTACAAAATTATAATTATTTTTCTATTAAATGGACCCTTATCCGCTTCGTTAATCCTTCTTTGGTTTTAGTTGACTCATTTTAAAACAAAAAATTGGGAAAAATAGGCATATTTAGAGTATACTACTGACCATTAAAATTATAACACCAGGAAGAAATGCAAATAACGAAATGATATTTATTGGATAAATATATTATACTGTAAATAACTAGTGATTAAATTTTCAAGAAATTTGGGAGCATAAATCCTCAGAAATCAGTTCCCAGAACAACCCCTTCCATTAAAAATAACAGCACTTATATGCCTGAGCATTGAGTAAAACAGAGATTGGATGGCACGTACAGGTACAGATGCACATGCAGCTTCAACGGGTTGCCACAGCTCATCAACCATAGTGAATGGCGTATGGTGACGAGTCAGTCACTCGGCAAACAAGGACCGGATGCTTTCTATTGATGAGAGATCTGGTGAATGTACATGGCAGGACAACATTCAAACATTTTCCGTACCAAGTAAGTTCCGTAAAATACCGGCAACATGTGGCCATGCATTATCCTACCAAAACGTAGGTTTTTGCTTGGCTCAAATAAAAGGTAGGGCCACGGTTTGTAACACACCAGAAAAGTAACGTGCACTGTTCAAAGTGCCGTCAATGCGAACAAGAGGTGACCGAAAAGTGTATCCAATAGCACCCCATATCATCATGCCCGGGGATGGGCCGGAAAGACGAAGAAGAATGCACGCTGCTAACGTGCGTTCATCACGATGCTACCAAACACGGATGCTGTAAATAAAACCTTGATTCATCTGAAAAAGCAAATTCGAGCCATTTGTGCGTCGTTGTTCACACCATTGAAGACGCTCCTGTTTGCGATGCAGCGTCAAGGGTAACCGCAGCAATGGTCTCCGACTGAGAGTCCATGCTGCTGCAAACGTCGTCAAACTGTTCATGCAGACAACCCCACTTCTTGACTCAGTGCTCGTGAATTGGCTGCACTATCCATTAAAGCCATGCGGGTAACATACCTGTCTTCTCGGCTGCTAGTGGTAGGGGGGCGTTGAGATCCAATACGTCATTCTATATTACCATTCTGAACCTATCGATTCCATATTCTGCTAATAGTCATTGGATTTCAACCGACGCGAGCAGCATTATTGTGATACGATAAGCCGCAATCCCGATACGCTACAACTTGACCTTTAGCAAAGTCAGAAATGTGCTGGTAAGCATTTCTGCGTCTTACACGAGGCATCACATTAACTTTTCACCAGGCAACACTGTTCAAATGCAATTCGTTTATGAGAAACCGGTTAAACAATTTCCTCAATTAAATACATTGTAGGTGACGCTACCGGTGCCTGCTTTGTTTGAATGTGTTGAAAAGTTATTCATTTACATATAACAGCACCTTCTTCCTGCCGTTTAAATTTCATGTCGCTTTCTTGGTGTAGCAATTCTAATGGTCATTAGTGTATTTACACAAGAAGTAGGAAATTAGGAATATATATGTTGGGTGCAGAAATCACAGTTAATCTGCACATAAACTAGGGTGATTCGTTAAAGTGCGAGAAATTGTTTCATTTCGCAAATTATCAATGGAATTGGATATAACTTATAAAATCTGCTCAATACCTACTATATAATCATTAAGAAATAAGATATTTGAGGGTTAACAATATAAACTTTAATGTGCGCATAAATTAAACAATAAGACATTAGTTGATAGAATCAATCACAAATCAATTTAAAAACTACAATGAAAGAAACAAATGGTTAAACATATTTTTTCAATTAAAGAAATGAATTTGCTAAGCATATGAAAATATTACACTCGCTTATTTGTACAATCTAAAGATTGATGGCACTTTGAATCGTTTTACTTAATAATATTGGAACTTTATCATTTAATTTGTCTCCATAGGATACTGGTCATCGTGATTAAATTTATTTTAAGTTAATTTAAGGAGTCTTTTATTGAACACATTCACTGTCTTTGTCAGACTGTTTCTAAATGTTAGGTAAATTTTTCTGGGATAAGTGAATGTTTTCAATGAACGTTTCTAACAGAAAGGAAAAGAATAGAAAACTTTTGAACTTGAAACTGTACGGAAACCGCTAATGTGAGGATAATCTAGTTAAAATGCGGAAAATGGATCTCATATTTTAATGAAGCAAATGAGTTAATATGCAAATTACCTGCGCATTAAAGGATTTCGAGGTTTAATGGTAATATATACTCAGATATGCTTTAAAACTTTTAATATTTACTTTTTGATATAGGGTATACATGTTTAAGAAGAATAAAACTCTCTCTGTGGTTCGAGATATTCCTTATCAAAATGAGAAAACTTATAATTCTTCAATATGTATTATCATATACATTTTGATTAATCATCAACAGTCTTATGCCGCTCATCCCAAAGGATACATTAATATGTTTCAGTGCTTACGTATTATACCGACGAATAATTTCGCCAAAATACGTCATCAATTAAAAAATATTGCCAACTGCTGTCATCATTATTATTATTGCATCCGAACATGCAAATCGACACCTTTTTATCAATGGTAGAATACCATGACACTTGGCGGTGTCTTTTGATTTTATAAAACTTGTGGATGGTACAATACGTAAGTACCAATATCACGACGGGTTCATGAGACTTGAAAAAATAAATTCATTTCCAAACAGGAAAAATAAAAATAAAAATTTGTTTTTTAAAAATCTTTTCTGTTATCAGGAAGTTTTATGATTAAATTAATGTTATGAATAGATAAAGAATTTTTGAAAATGTTTAACACTTGTTCAATAAAATAAAATAAAATAATTCCACTTTTTTTTTAATAAATGAAACATTTTAAAAATATTTCCGTTCAAAATTCCCAGCGTTTTCTCTAGTGTTGCGACAAATAATACAGATTGTTCAATATAGATGAAATGAGAATTCAAATATTATCACGAGATAATTTGAAATAAAATATGGGAAATATGTGATGCCGATCCATATGATTTCTGCAATAGAACAAAATGGAAAAAAAAATTATCTCATTGACAGGAGACTAAAATCTTTACTTTAACATACGGTCTACTTTGAAATCAAATACATTTCTCTCATCACAATTCACAAGTATAGCAAAAATTATCTAGTTTCTTTCCAAGATTTTTTGTAATGTAAAAGAGGTAAATATTTAAGAATTCTGTGATGTTTTCATGGAATTATTCAGTAGGGGATGATGAAATATGTTTCTTGTGATTCTACAAATTTATTTTTTTCTATATTGAGTTCATCGTAAGAAGTGTTCACTTGAATGATTTCACAAGTGGGATGACAACAGAGGAATTTGGTAGAAGTACCGACACAGTTAACGACTAAAAATATATAAATTAAGACCTTTTTTACACGAATAAAACCTAACACTTTAAAAATAGAACTAGCCATTATCCTCCCACTTTGCTGAATATTTCATTATTTATCGTTCGATTGTATAGAACAACATTATCTATAGCCCTTTCTTCTTAATTTAAAAAAGTACAGGACTTGTAAATTTCAAAAAACGGAAGTATTATCATTTACGCTTTTGTAACCCAGTTCACCAAAGTTAATTTTCAAAGAATCTCATTTTTAGCAGATCTCTATTCAACAACATAAATATTCTTGCAAAATTTCAAGTCTGTAGGGGGTCTAATAGTTCAAAGGTAGGGATATTTGTCTATAACGCTTTTCCCTCGCAATCCCTTTAGGGAATTTTTTTCTCCCAAACCCGTTCTTAGCTTCTCTCTGTTCAACATAAGAAACATGCTTACTTAATTTCAAGTCAGTTGGAACCGATAGTTCAAGAGATCTCACGACGATTGAGTAATTCTTCTCCTTCATATAGATATAGAAGCTGGATCTGACGTATTGAATAACTACGCGGATTAAGTAATTTTTACTTAAATATTTAACTCTGAAACATATTCATTAAAGGCATTTATCACAATGTGGAGCATTTTATATTTTTAAATATTATTTTTTTATTTTGTCATGTAGTTTACTTTATAAATTTAAATAAAAAATAGAAGCCTCGGTCACCTAACAGCTTAATTTCAAAATCTTTTTTAAGCAGTTACACGAAACTCAGAATTAGCTTTATTATCTGCAGGAAATTTTCGATTGGTGAGAGTGATGCTAAGGCTTTGAAATTCAACAATCCCCTTCTTGCTTGATTAAAATGCAATAGTGAAGACCGAAAGACGAAAAAAATAAAAATTATTCTGGAGTTAAGATTTTTTTTCAATTTCTGAAAATATAATTATAATTTTAAAGGATTCGCTTGAAAATTTTCAGACTTTTAAGAAACATTTAAATTTTTTGGAATATTTAGAGTGAATAACCCCCCCCCCCTCCGAAAAATAACTTATTTTATTGCATTCAAATGATTTATGCAAATAACTTATAAAAAAATTATGCAATTTATAGCATTCAAATCAATACATTACACAAGGTTTGTGAAGAAAAAACAAGTTTTATTAAGTTTAAGAATTCTAAAACGGAAGCCTTGATTCAAATATTTACACAATACAGAATATTGTTTAGTTTCAAAATTGTTAAAATAATTCATAGACTAAATACACTCATGTCCATAAATTAAGGATAATTCAGAATCACACAGAAATTGAACTCTAAAATAAAAATTTCACCTGTAGAATTATCACACACATCTTGAAGAAGAATATGCAAATTACAGGAAACCACCAGATGGCGCGGATAGTACGTCACAATGACGAGAGTGTAAGAGAGGGGTATATAAGGAATGGTGGCAAAGAAGTAAAATTTTTCACAAGCGCTTTAAAAGCCTTTCAGTGCAATAACCGCATAGTTATGGCACAAAAAAGCATTTGGATGATTTTTTACGTGGTAGAATTATCGGACGACTGGAATGTGGACGTACCCAGCTGGAAGTATCCGAGGAACTTGGAATCACCCAGAGTGTCATCTCCAGGCTTTGGCAACGATTCCAAGATGATGGTAATGTGAGTAGATGTTACAGCACATGTCGCCCCCGAGTTACAACGCTGAATGAGGACCAGTATTTGTCAGTTACTGCCAAAAGAAACAGACGGAGCACAGCATCAGAACTATCTCGTCAGCTCTCTTCAGCTACCGGTACGACAGTTTCAAGGCAGACCGTGTACAGACGCTTAGTCCACGTTGGTCTATACGCTCGTAGGCCTGTCAGATGTGTTCCCCTTACCGCAACTCACGGTCGCCTGCGATTAACCTGGAGTAGAGAGCATACATTGCGGGCACCGCAACAGTGGTCTTGTGTGATGTTTTCTGATGAGTCCAGGTTTATAGTTTGCAGTTTGATTCTCGCCGGACTTTCATATGAAGAGCGCCAGGTACCCGTTACCACCAAGAGAACACCATTAAACGACACCGTTACGGTGGTGCAGGATGGTTCGTTTGGGGAGGAATTATTCTTGGTTCCAGAACTGACCTGCATGTTCAGAGTGTAACGATGACAGGCCACATCTATCGGGATGTCATTCTGGAACAACATGCACGTTTGTTTCGGGGTGCCATGGGGGCTGAATTTCTGTTATGGATGACAACGCCCGTCCTCACCGTACAAACATTGTAGACGAATGCCTTCAATCGGAGGATATCACCCGTATGGATTGGCCAGCATACTCACCGGACTTGAATCCAATAGAGCATGTGTGAGATATGCTTGGTCGACGAATTGCAGCCCGTCAACCCCCTCCTACCTATCTACCGAAACTTTGGAGGGCATTGCTTGATGAGTGGTGTATTATTCCCGAAGATCAGATTGATAATTTGATACTCAGCATGCGTAGGCGTTGCATCGTCCGGGAGACATACTCCGTATTAACCATCATACTAACCATGTTATACTGTTTTTGTAAATAGGTTCTTTTTTGAAATTTGCTCCAGGGAGTAAAAATCGCAATTTTTATTAATTATGTCAAACATATAGCATCTTCTTTGCTCTTTACCTTTTGTTGAATAAATAGACTTTACAAATAAGTCAAATTTGTTTTGCTTCTGTCTCTTTCTTTGCCTGAACTTCATTATCCTTAATTTATGGACATGAGTGTATATTGTATTGTGTACATACCAACATCGTTAAAATAGTATTTTGAACATTGTGTGTATACATATAAATACTGTTAGAATAGTATACTGAACATTGTTTAATTTCACACATTGTCGAAATAGCACATTAAACTTTTTCTACCTTCAAAAAATGTTAAAAATATATAAAACATTGTTTATACTTTCAAACATTGTTAAAATTGTATATAGAACTTTTTTTTCCAAACATCTGTAAAATATTGCATAGAACATTGTTTAATTTTAGACGCTGTGTAAATAGTGCACCAAAGAAAAAATACAAGCTTTAACTACTATTTATATCCAGATTAACCCAAACATTGTAAAACCCTACCTGCCTTAGTTTTTAAGAATCTCTTTTTTTGTTTTGGCATAAATTTTACAAGGAAATTAAAAAAGTTTTAGTATGCATGTGGGAATAATGTAAAAATAAGGCTATTTAATCCATATTATCTTGGTAATTTTTTTTTTTACTAAGACTTAAGGCACGCTTACTAAAAGAAACCTACTTATGGAACACTGATGCCAGCTAGATTTTAGAATCGTCTTTTCGCAATCGAGCTTTTCCCAAACAATTACTCAAGCAAATGATTCGATAAATGATTAAACGACACATGTGCCTCCATTGGAAGCAAATGATTGACCATTAACACGCTCACTGTCACTGTAGGGGAAAAATTCCCAACTCGCCGACTGAAGGGGAGAATAAATGTTGATGATCAGCTCTTCCCGCGCTTTCACGGGATTGGGTTCTTGTGTTGTCTTTATGTCCCTTGGACTAGGCAGCGAACAAATTACATACAAACGTCGGTTTCAGATTCATCGTTTAACGTATCTTTTCTGCTCGCTACATTGAATACCTTTGCGGTCTAGCAGTCGCTCATAGTTGTTCAAGCCTTCAACTTGACAATCTTGCGTTACTTGAGTTTTTGTAGTAAAAATAGGTATTGTCATATTTTAATAGAGAGTACAATGTCGAAAACAATGTTAAGAAAAAAGAAAACATGGAATTTTAATAGAGAATGGTCACACCTACGTCAATGGGTGTACCGTAATACCTTAAAAACATTAGAATTAGACTGTACCCTGGAAAAGTCTGCCCATCCCTGTACTAATACATATTGTTAAATTCAATAATACACAGTCGACTCTCGATAATTCGAAGTTGGATGGACCAATGATGAACTTCGAATAATCAAGAGTTCAAATTATCAAGAGCGTGGAAAAAAAACTCTCAAAATACTCGAAAATAATTTTTTTTCTAACACATTTAAATTTGCAACTATGTAATAAAACACAACAAAATTGTACGTATTCAAAATTTTAAAGTAATTTTTAAAAAAATTCACATTATACAATATAAATATTATACAAAAGTTAAAAGTCCCGTATTAAAAGAATACATTCATACACACTCTTACGCATCTCTTCACAATAGGGGAACGTGTATTAAGGCCACGTGTTAAACGAAAGATATGGACGGCTGATAACAGGTGCGATTGGTCTATTGTCCACTTGAAAAAGGAAATCAATAATTGAGAAGGAAGAAGGACCGCCTGATGAAGCGGAAAACACTGAAAAGGGGTAGCAGACAGATGGTATTTAAAGAGGCTACGTTACAAGAGAGACACGCAGAGACAATACAACACAAATCTTGGAAGCTCCACCCTGTTTGCTAACAGGACTGTACATGTTAGTGAGTGTTCAAATTGTTGAGAGTTTTATAAGATAACTTTATATTATTGCGTGTCATAGCATTGCCAGCCACAGATTTTACTTCGAATTATTGAGTGTTTTTCTGGGGACTGAGCATATACTTCGAAATATCGTATTATGAAAAGTTTGAATTATCGAGAGTGGACTGTACCTTTATCTGCATTACTAAATTCAATTCTAAGGAAAAGAAAATATTATAACTCAGTACTATTTAGGTTATTGTCTTAAGAAACTCAGTGCAATTAATTAATGGAACAGATATGTTGTTCTTAACTATTTTTATGTTGTTAAATTATATATATTAAGCTAATTTAATCCTACTTGCTTCTCTGCATATCGATCGATGAATTGTAAGGGTAAACCAGTGGCTCTGAAATTTTTTCGACCCGAGGCGTCTTGGTAGAACAAAGTTTTTTACATGGAGCCTTACCTAATTCAAGATATGTTTAATTATAAGAGAAAGGTGAATTTTTTTGAAAAACAATGTGGTGCCGTAGGGGGCCTCGGTGAAAACTTTGGGAACCCTAGGGTTATAAAAAGTCAACGTTTATATTTAATATAGTTACCTTATAATATTTAGTCAAGTCAAAAAAGGATTCCTGAAAGAGCGATAAAATATTTTCTCTTTGATATATACCATACTTATTCAAATAAGGTATAAAATACAAATTCAGAACTGTATGAAATATTTTGTTAAACTTGACATTAAAGATTAGTTATTATTATTATATGACATATTCAGCTAATTATTGACATTACACAATAGATTATTTTATAATAATTGCAAACTGACAAGTCAAGAAACTAAATGTCAGATCACGTTTGCTCAAATAACAAAATGGTTTTACGTTTTTTACTGTCTACTAATATAATGGGTGGGTTTTTTAGATTTTAAGAAAATAAAGTGAAAATTCACATTACTTTTTCAAACTTAATACCTTGTGCTGAGGGCTCCGAATGGAAAATACAGGGTTATTCCTAATTCCATCTAAGGTTTCGGAGAGCTATAGTAAACAGCTAAAACGAATACACACAGAACAAAAAAGAACATATAAATGAATACAGAAAAATTTCAAGCCTTATTTAGAACCTAGGGCTTTCACCGCTGTGCTTTCATACTTTCATATCGCAAAGTGGCCACGATAGCCTTGTGGTCAAGGTAACGAACTTGTGGAAAGCATGTCATAAGTTCGAGCCTAGTACAGATGAACATTCACTGTGATGAGGAGGCCGATGAAAGTTAAATATGCTGAGGCACAAACGTCCTCACTTTGGTGAGATGTGGAAGTTAGGAAAGGGAGAGCCAGAAATCAGGTGTCATCCTCGTCCCTTGACCATGATTTAAAATTACGAGGTCCGTCACCAAGAGCCCTCTCATGCAGATTTATATGCGACGTAAATGTAATTCTCACATACTCTCACCACTGAACACCCGTCTTGTGGAGGGGCTGATGCATTTTAAATTTTTCGAGGCTCAAAGTCTTTCCATTACTAGTGTGGTCATTGGGAGGAGGGTGTCAAGACGTCGCCTCGTTACTTAAGCAAGGATCAACATTACGAGGTCCGTAGCCAATAGGCTTCGTGTTGCTTTATCGAGCGAATTTCACTAAACTAAAACAAGGTAAGAATCGAGATAGTGTCATCCTTTTATAATGAGTTTCTTCCTTCTGTATATTCAAAGGAAAATTAACATTTAAACAACGAAGAAGCATTGTTTCAATAAAGAAATGAAATGTAGAGTTTAAAGGATTGCTGGGATTAATATCACGTTATGATTGTTTGATAAAAATTTTTATCACGCACAAAAGAACAGAAGAAATTCAAGACAAACGTTTAATATGTTTGCATTGTAAGTTAAAATATATTTCTGCACCAATTTTTTTATAAAAATTATATTTTAGGAGCAATATTAAAAGTTTACTGAATTTTTATATGAAAGTGCCAAATTCCCTTAAAAAGCGAACGCTATGAAAGCTACTGTAAAATTCTCCTCACCTTAAAGATATGCATAATATTGCAATATATATATATAACAAATGTCTGTTGAAAGATTGAACTACAATGAATTAATATAAATAAGTAAAAGTATTACAACACAAGTAGGAAATATATAGTAAGTAAAAATCTAATTTTAACTACTGTAACAAATAGTACAAAAAACATTGATAGAAAAATTATAAGTGAAAGATATTTTTTACTGAACATGTTAAATATTATTCAGAAAATCTCACTAATTATTAATATTTACTAATTATTAATATTACTAATGATTTAAATCTGCATAAATGTATTTTTAAATAATCTTCATTCAATTAATATATATACTAATTACTATACTGTTCGAATTAATTGGGACTAACATTCTTTTTCTTGTCTGAGTTGGTATGTGATTACCAGTGATGTCCCGAACCACCTCAAATCGGTTATATCTGCCTAGAAGTAGCATGACGGATCGACTGTGAATATTTTTTACTTCTTTGACTGATTTTAGTATATCAGTATCTCAAATGTGGGCATTTCAGTTCTGCAGTTGCTGGTTATAATTTTAGTTTCATATAACAAGCATTAATTTTGTCAGTTCAAAGATGGATATTACTCCGATTAAGCTTTCTGAAATATCGCTCTTATTAAACACACTTCTATGATTGTGAGAGAGATATCTATGGCAATTGATGTGGGCACAAATCAAGTGTTTCAATAATTTTAAGAATATTTTAAGATTCCGGAACATCGTCTCTAAAAGGAAAAGGAAAATGTGGGTCCAAGGGGAAAACTACTCAATGAACCTACTACTAAAATTCTAATAAGAAATAGCAAAATAAATCAAAGTAAGACAAGAACATACCTTCGAAGGGATTTATTGGATTATGGTGTTGAATTGAGTACCTCAACTGTACCGCAAATAGTAGGAAGTTAACCGTAGGACATCAAGGTAGTAGAAAAAAGCAATTTCAAACTCAGAAAAAAATGAAAAATACATTTAGTATTGGCCAAAAATACCAATCCTGAAGTATTAACAATTAGAAGAAGATGATTTTAACGATGAAATTTATTTATATGTGCAGGGATACAAATAAATGTTGTTAAACGGAGTGAAATTAAAACTCTGCTGAAAGATCACATCCAACATACTGCAAAATACCCTTTTAAACAAATGTTTTGGGTTTTTTTCATAACAAATTGCATTGGAAGCTTAATTCCTTTTAAAGGCATGACGAATTATGTCCTTATATAAAATTATTACATAGAAGAATTGTTCCATCGAGGGGAACATTTGATGGAACATTTTAACATGATTTGACTTCTTGTCACAATTCAATATTGGTCTAGAACTTATGCGATAAAATAAAACAATAATGCTTAATTGGTCTGATAATTTACCAGATCTAAATTCTAGTGAGAATTTATTACATATTCTCAAGAACCGTTCAGCTAAGACGAGTTGCACAACAACAGAACAAAGGATAAAAAGTGCTCTACAAGCGTGGTTTCACGATGACGAAGTTAAGAACATTTTGTACTGCACTGTGGGAGTGAATACCAAAACGAGATAAAGAGGCCATTTTTGCTACAGAACATACTTCATACTAATATAGACATTTTTTGTTCTACTTAAGGTATGTAATGACTAAAAGCTTGGGTTTTTGAAAAAAAAAATCGTTTTTCGCCATTCGTTCCAATTAATTCGAACAGTATAATACAAAAAAATACTGAATGCTCGTGCGCCTATTATTTTAATAATGATAGAAGCACTCAGCTTAAAATGCAATAATAGTGTTCTTGTAATATTAATTAAATTGCCCTAAAGGTCATGAATTAAAAGATATAACAGAGATCATTATGTCATTACTGGGTTCAAAACCAAAAGTAATCAACAAAAGAAAATCTCGTGGTAAATTAATACATTTAATAACATACAAAAACTACAAAGGACGGATACTTAGACGGTGCAAGGCAATTAAAAGAAAACATTTAGAGAAAAAATTAAAACAAGTTAAACCTAATCCAGGATGGGACAGCCAGATGAGAGATACGCTCACTCATTGCAGTCCAAGCTTTCTCTGATGGAAAAAATTATAATTTAAAAAAACTAAAGAACACGCTTTTATACTGAATCGAACTAAAAAGTAAAAAAATAATTCTTAATATAAGAATAAAATGATGAACGAGAAAATTAATGTCATTGGGGTAAAAGCGTGGGGTGTTCTATAAATATATCAATTGTTATAGATTCTTTCAATTCCGAAATTGCACCCCACGCTTTTACCCAATGACATTAATTTTCTCGTTAATCATTTTATTCTTATATTAAGAATTAAATTTTTACTTTTTAGTTCGATTCAGAATAAAAGTGTGTTCTTTAGTTTTTTTAAATTATAATTTATTTTTCATTTTTTAGTTCAATCTACAATAAAAGCGTGTTTTTTTAGTTTTTTAAACTGTCATTTTTTCATTGTTGAATTGAGTTTGATATTTGGAGCCAGAATTACGTGGCTGCTGGAATAAGTCTTGCTCTTCAATGGATTTTAATTAAAGGGTCTGAAGTGTATTTATTTTCTCTGTTTACGGGGCCTCGGGTGAATCCTGTATCGTTATATTAGATTCCATCTCAAAAGAACAGGTCAAACAAATAAAATGTGTGGTAAGATGAAAAAAAAGTTCGAATTAAAAAAAAAATAATGTATCACATGTTTTTATGACGGACTAAAAAGTATAAAATATTCCTCCTTTTCCTTTTCCGCCCCTTCTTTTTTCACATTTTCATGCATTGTCATCCACTTCTGAGATATGGTCCAAATTTCAAGTCTTTAGCTCATCGGAAAGTCACACAGTTTAAAATCAATTACAAAATTCCACCCGGAAAGACATTAAAGAAAGCGAGTTAATAAAAACATGGTAATATTAAGTGTCAATCGTATTCTCACCTTTTAAACGTATTGCTATAATGTTAATTCGTATCATCACGTCTAAACGTATTGCTTTATAAAAATAAAAAATATTTAGCAGTAAGAACAGAAATTATTTTTTTCACATCACGAGCCTATTTTTTTATTTTCATTTTCAGACAAATGTTTATATTATAGTAAGAAATTCATAGCTCACACCCACTCTCCACTTTCTCACATACAGAACATTTTGTTTGTTTGTTTTATTTTTATATACTACAAGTGTATTAATTAAAAACACTCGCTGCACCTTTTTCTTTTAGTCGTCGCTAAATCTGGAATTAGTCGCCAAATCTGGAAATGTTATATAGAATTAGTCGCCAAATCTGAAAATTGTATGTGCAATAAGTTGCCAAAACTGGAAGCGATATATTTAATTGTCGCCAAATCTGATTATCGTGATTCCTGACGATCCTGATGAGGACAATGGAACAAAATTATGAAATTATTGTATTGTCATCGGGCCTTGACAAGTGTGGAAAATTTCGAATTAATCTGACCTTTTTAAGTGGGTTATAATCGAGTTCCAAGATTTCGTTACATGCAAGTGAAACTTATAAAAGCGTGTTAAAAAAGCAGTGTGTTGCAAGAGAGAGAGTTCGCACTTTTATTACTAATCTGTTCATAACGTGGTGGCATCAACATTTCAATCATGGATGTATAGCGTGCGTTACTAAAAGGAAATTGACAATTAGAATATAAACCTAACGATTTATGTGTAAAAATTGGAATTTTTTGAAGAAGTTGTGTTCAATAGAAATTTGAACATTATGAATACACATTATGTTAATAATTCAAATTTCTTGAACAGTACCATCCAAATATGTTAATATTAATTAAAAATATCAGATAATTCAAAAAGCTGCACTGTAATTTTTAAATTTTGAATTAAAAGTTGAATACATTTCAATTGAGAAGATTATAATGTTTATTATTTGGTTAATTGTCTTTAATAAAATTTTACTTTTTAATATGCTTTTTAGTTTTTAATATTTAAAGTATGAAATTTAGGTTCTTAAATTAACATATTTGTTTTAAATTTTCTTCTTTCGTATGGTTAATATTTTGTCGCCTTAACTAAAATAATTCCTATCTCATTCTTCTGGCTGTAATACACACTAACAATTTATATTTTAAGTATTTTTTGAAAGTAAAAAACGATGGACAAGGAGACAAAAGTTTCAACAGCAGGAGAATTAAATGAAATAAAACGTTTCAAAAGAAAAATCGTAAAATTTATTTTCGTAATATTATTTAGCCATAATTTCTGCTTTTTTCTTATTTTTAAGTTAAATCACGAAGAAAAAATTAGTGATTTAAGATTTTCTATTTGAAAGTTTCCATTTTGTGGATATTTCTATAAATCCAATTTGCATAATAATTTGTTTATGAAGTATTTGTCAGAATATATGTTCATTCTATGTACATTTACTTTATTTACAATTTTTTCTCTCACAATTATTAAAGCTATTTTTGACACATACATTTCGAGCATCTCTTATTAAATGTATGGATTTAATAAAAGTGATTATACATGTGTGTGAATCAGTTCCAGAAATATACGCTAACTGTTTATTTTGATTTTTCAATTTAAAAAAGAATACTTATCTTTCGAATATTGGCAGCAAATTTCAAACGGTTTGTAAAAAGCGATTCAAAAACATAAAAGATTCCATTGAGAGAGACTCAGGATATAATCCTCATATGTACAAATAAAAATGAAAGTATAATATTTTTAATTTCAAATGCTTTGAGTGTTTATTGCGCCGATTTCAATGTATACATTTTACCATTAAATAACCTTTAAAGTATATGAAATAAGACAGTTTGTTTTTATAATCTGAATAAAATTTTTGTTTAAATATATAATTAGGAATTTAAGAATAACATAAAATATTATAATTTTTAAATTAAAATAAATGAAAAAACAGTCTGTAAAAAGTTTTTAATCCATGATTTTTGAATAATTTGAAATTTCAGATATATATATTTTCTCTAATTTGTTTTAAACCTACATAAGGAAATTAATTTATTGTTTTATAATGATTCCTACTTATTGATTAATGTTTAAAATTAATAACAATGTGAATAAAACGAATTTAAAGAAGCACGTCGCAAAAACATTAATTGCTGCTTGAAATAAAATGATGATATAACTACAAAATTTTTCGAGAAATATATAAAGACACATGCTATAAGTTTATATTCAATAACAATAATAATTTTTTGATGCGTTTTTAACCACTATAAATTTAATGAGTAAAAGTAAGACATGGGATCGTAAATCATTTATTTTATTTTCTTATTGCAGTGAAAACTTCTTTAGCGGCGTTGGGCACTTTTTGTAGGGGAAAATCTTATGGGTTCACGTCACCGACATGCTCTGACTGGAGCACGCGCAGTGTGCTGTTCGCCTCAGACACTTTTTGGATGGGTGAAATCTCGTACGTTCGCGTCACCGACATGCTTATAGCAGTATCTCTGTAGCTATACAGCTGATGTATAGTGTTGTGTCTATCTTTTAAGTGAAATTGAATGGATTTAGTGAAAAGTTCAATGTGTATATACTGTACATTGTTGAAATAGTGTTTTTGTTTGATTATTATTTGAATCGTTTAATTGAAGAATCATTGCGCAGTACAATAGTGAATACTAAATAAATAACTAATATTTTTAAGTAAAAATAAATAACAGAAATTATTTTAAATACTGGTATTTGTTTTGGTGTTTAAAATTATATATTTTTTAAAATTATTTTAAATCTTGCATTTATTCTGGCGTTTGAAATTTTGTATTATTTATTTTCTAATATTTAACCTCAGCAATGCATCACGGAATCTGGATTACTATTTCACAGTGGCTTAGACGTTTTATTACCACCGTGGTAAAGAGACTTCTAGTCGTTCAATCATATTTTTATCGTGGAGTTTGAAATTAAAAATTTTTAAAATCTAATAATAATTCAAGATTAATGTGTTGAAGTTTAAAATATAGTATTAATGCACATAAAATCATAAAAGATCAACAAGTCATCGAGAGGATGTAACGTTAGAATTGAAAAGCTTACAAAACAATACACTACAAACGATCACCAAAACTTTTCTGGAATTCATCTCCAACAAGAAAGGATTATCGATATTTTCATTCAATTGTCAAAGTTTGCATGCTCATGCAGCTGACCTAAAAAATGACGCTTTGGTAAAATAGTCAAATGTTCTGCTTTTGTCAGAAATTTGTATGAAAAACGAAGAACCACTGATATTCCGAATTTCAACTTTGTTGTAAGTTATAAAAGACGCGAAGTTCCAGCAGAGGCATAGCTATATATCACAATACTCAAGATACTTCACACTTCATTACTTCATATATGGACATACATACTAAATTCACTAGAAGCATTGGTGTTAATGTTTCAGATATAGGCGAAATATGCGTTGGTCGTTGCGATTCCGAGAATGGGCAATACATATTAAAGGTTGCCGTTTATATTTCGCCTGGAAAAATCTATGAGACAGATACAAAAATTTTTATTCTAAAATTTGATGATTTATACAAAAGAAGATTCTGAAATACTCGAAAAAAGATTGGCGAAAATATGATAATGTACCGATGATTTAAGTGGAGACTTCAATATTAACTTTGCAGATGATAAAAATCTACCACTCATTGATTTTCTAAATGAAACACTTAATTTAAATATGTCCAATGATAAAAAAAAAAGTTCTACAAAATATAAAACGTGAAATTTAAGTAAATACAAATACTATCCATAAATAATATGATTGTATTTTTATGCTATTTCAACTGAATTGTATTTATATTTTTCATGTCTTGTACAGCCGTAATATACTTGAATAATAAAAAAAACATGTAAACATGCATATAATTGTTGCTCGGAGTGTCAATAGATGTGAAAATCAGATTGATGTTGATAATTTTAATTCAAACATTATGAAATTTCAAATTTTAATACTAAATGTTTTAAGTTTTCACTTCTATCGGCAGTCTCAATCACTGCCTTTTTTTAACATCATAAATTTTAAATGAAGATTGTACGTTCCCATTTCAGATGACAACATTTTTCTAATTTATTTAAATTTTTTAAATAGATTATTTAAAGAATGAAATAGCTCAAACAAGATTTCTATAAATTCGTTGAAATAAGGATTAGGAAATAGATTTCTTCTATTTATTTATTTCAATATTTTTATATAATTGGAAATAAATATTTGATTAAATTTCTGAGCCAAATTTACATTTAGCTTTTCAAAAAGGAGTATAACAATTATTTAATTATTGCTACTTATATTCATAATCTCGTTTATCTCCCGTACCATAATCACATGAACACCAGAACTCGTTTAAAATCCCTAAACAAAACATGTTGGCGTAAGATCTGAATATTTTTTATCATTCATTATCGGGATGATGTCCAGCTTTCTGACATCATTTCTCACAAACTATAAGTCATTCATGATAAATGGCAAATAGACAAGACCCTAGTCGTTCTGGAATCCATCCAAAATTAGAGAAAGAAGCAGATGGAGCGATCGGAAAGAGAAGAGAGACCTTTTACTCAATTGCCTATTGGCAAATCTTTTTTTAACATTTCTCTCCTAGATTGGTATACATTTGAGGTCTTTTTATCCTTATCTGTGTTTCAGTCACATAGGAATTAAGACTATTGAGCAGCCGATAAATTGAAAGCATGTCAGTTAAAGAGGTTGGCAAATAAAAGTAAAGGGAGCGGCCTTTGAAATTAAATTATATAGTAGATTGACATCATTATATTATAGTTTACTGATGCACCAAAGCTTTCCGTTTGTAGGTAGTTACTTTAGTTGAATAAGTTACATTTTGGGAAGGAAAACTAAGCATATATAAATTTGAGTTTACTTATAATAGTAATAGAAGGAGATCTTATAACAAAATGGATATACCTAGTCATGCCATAAGTTATGATAAAATTATAAAAGAGCTACAAATTAAAAATTTTACAATCAAAAATTTAAAACTAAATCCTCTTAAAGTTAAATTTTACCTTGAAAATTGTCACATTGCGTCTTTTATTGAAAGTAAACACCTTTTGACTTCACCCGAGTTTTAAATCTTTTAGGCCAATCATCTCTTGAGGCACGCAATACTTCCATGGCTGCTTTCTTTAGAGAACACTTAAGGCATCCGACTGCAGAAGGTACACTGCTGAATTAAGCTACGCGACTACTATAAAATTGTGAATTTTGCCAAAAATTGACAAATTTTTCTATGAATTTATTTTATAGGCCATCTTATTAGCTTTATAAAAACACCATGTTTATTATTTTCTGCTCACTAGAACAAAAAATACAAGTGTTTTAGTAAAAGCAGATGCCCTTACTTTAAGCAAGATGTCATACTTTAAAGCGCGTTTTATTCTAAATGTGTTTTATGAAAATGCTCGAACGGGACTAGTAGAAGTGTTTTAACTTTCAGATTTATCAATCACTGTTTTATTACAAAATTTACAGTCCCTTATATGAATATAATTACTGTTTTCTTAAGCAATTTCATATAATAACTAAGATAAAGTGCTCTAGTTTTTGTACGAAATCAAAAATCTCTTATTTTTTAGATCATTTCAAAAACGAATAACATAACAACACATCAGAATTGAAAACTTTTTATAAACTTTTGGCAGAGAATGGATCCTGCTCATGTTATTTTTTATAAATTTTTACCAATTTGTTCCCAGTTTAGAAATAATAATTTGTTTTTCTCTTCTTGAGAACAATCAGAAGGCTTAAATTCTTCAATTTATCGCTTTTGAGATTTTCCTATTTCTAAAATATCCAATTCGAGATCTTTCCTGTGCTTTAATATGTATGCTAATTTATGAATGAGAAGTATGTCAAAATGACTTTTAAAAAATAATCAGCTGTTTTCCACGCCCCTTTTGACAGATATTTGTGATAATATTAGCCTTTTAAATCTGGGAAGTTGTTGTAAAGCCAGTATATTTTTTATTTAATTATACATAATTAACTATAGGTTAACTGTACAGTAACTGCCAGTTTAACTGTCAGTTTGTTTACCTACTTTTGCACGGAAGTTTCTAAATTTTATAAATCATTGTGCGTGTGTGTGTAATTTTAATTTGAAATTTAGAACTGAGTAGATATTTTGTATTTTGTTGGATTAGGGTATTTCCTTCAAAGGTTTAGCCATATTTTAAGAAGATACTAATTTTAAATCCCTCAAAACTTTTTCTAATAAAAACGTAGTAAGAAGCTATTTGAAAAGATGATAATAATAAAAAAATATTTTAAGTTGCTTGTATATCAAACATGCCTCTCAAACATAGCATAAATGTGGCTCCTCGCCATTTAATGGTGCAGTTATTGCAACCAACATAGATACTGGACAGGTAATAATTGCCAAATTACTGAGAATGTAAAAACTCGCTTTTTCATCAAAATAGTAAAAAAAAAATTCGTATCAACTAGTTTTAAACTAGGAAATTGAAAGGGAATCAAGACTATTTAAACTTTAATTACATTTTGGATAAAAACTAATACTTTCTTTTTTCATTCACGGTAAGATTTTGTAAAAAAAATACTGTTTTCTAAAATTTATATTTTTAAAATTATGTAAATATACTGCATGCATGTATTCTATGTTCCTTATTTTTTATTGTGTATACTGAAGTGACAGCTTTGAAATATCTTTTAATCATTAAAACCGAAAGCAGATATTCCAAAAAATGACAATTTTCAAAAAAATCATTATGATTTCACGTAAAAGTATGTTTTGAAAAATATCACTTCAGTATAAATATAAATATCTAATTAATATACATTCAAAAGCTTGAGTCTTTATGTTTAATAGTTTCTGATAAAAAGGTATGAGTTGATATATCAAATGTGATGTTTATTGAATTAGCGAGAAGTTTGTTACCTACAGAAAAATACTTAAATTTCATGTTTAAAAACACAAAAACAGTTTTATTGTGGCTGTTTTAGAAATAATTTACCCAGTTCAGAGTCACTTTTAAAATTTAAAACTTAGAAGTTGTCTGCAACAATAAAACCCAATGAAACTTTACAAAAATTCAATGAAAACTTTCGAAATGTCGTAGAATCAGGTATAACCAAAAAGTATCCACAAATTCATACCAAACTAAATTGATACATTTTTATATATTATATTTATATGATACTTCATTTTTGACTTAGATATTTGTTATGTATGAAAGCTAAAAATTTCACAGATTGATACAGAATTTGAGAAAATTGATGCAAATTTACAAAATATCTCGTTAGATAAAAACTGGAAAATGTTATGTATTATTTTCTGCGATATTTAAGACTTTTTTGTTTCCTATTTTATTGAAAATACATTGAAAAGATGCTGATTTTTAATAAAAATGGGACAAACACATGTTGTAATTCATAACTTTTTTGATGAAGAGACATATTATGGTAAAAATGGAATTTCCTCAATGTTATTTTTAAAACTACATGTTCTTTTTTCTCAGAATTTACTGAATTAATGCACCTGCAACTTTCACTGCATATTACTGATATGTAACTAGGTATATTGAAGTGAGATTTTGAACTTATTCCCTAAATATTTGATTATAGACCAGATAATGTGACAAAAAATGACAATTAAAAAAAAATCGTAGTGTTGCTACGTAAAAGTATGTTTTGAAAAAACTAAAAAGTATATTTGAAAGATTTCACTTCAATGTAAATATACATGTTTATTTATTGTACAGACAAGTTTTTAAGCTTTAGTTTTCAAAAAGTTGCTCCTCAAAAGGTACATAGATATCTGATATGTGATTTTTTTGTCGTTGCATGTAAAGCTTGTTATATACATAAAAATACATAAATCTCATGTTTAAAAGCATAAAACAGTATTATTTTGACTGTTTTAGAAATCATTTGACCAAATTTAGAAAAATTTTTGAGATCTGATACTTTTAGAATTACTGTTTGCATGTAAATACACAAAATAAAATGTCGCATAATCACATATTCCCAAATCCTTACTGTCACATATCAATACATTATTACAAGGCATTCATGATGTTTAATTCTCAACTTCGATGTTTGTAATACATCACAGATAAAACTTCTTCAAAAATTGATACAGATTTTGAGAAAATTAATGTAATATTACAAAATCTCGTTAAACGAAAACTGCAAAATGCTATGTATGTATTTTCTGGGCAATTTAAGTAAAATAGGAAACAAAAAAGTCTTAAAATAAATATAGGAGAAGCTAATGTGTAATAAAATGGGACCAATACATGTTGTAATTCATAATTTTTGTGATGAAGTGACATTTCTCTTCATATTAAAAATGCATGTATCTCAAAATCATAAATTTTAAACTGCGTGTTCCTTTTTCTCAGAATTGACTGATAGGATCCTCATGCAAATTTCAGTGAACATAACTGATATGTAACTATATATACTGAAGTGAGCTATTTTTAAAATTCCTGAAATATTTTGTAAAAGTCAGTTATCGTGGGGAAAAAATGACAATTTTCAAAAAATTTATAGCGATAGTTTTACGTTGAATGATTTTGAAAAACTTAACGAATATTGAAAAACCTCACTTCAGTATAAATATAAAAGTATATTAATATACAGACAAAATTTGAAGTTTTTATATTGAACAGTTTCTGAGAAAAAAGGTACATAAAATAGTTTAATTTAACATTAGCGGTATAGGGGGTACCGACTATTCTTAATTTCAGCATATTTTCTTAAAATGTACAAGACAAATCTAAAACCAACCACAAAAAAATCTCTATAGCTCCTTTCTTAAAAAAATGTCTCACAAGTAGTTTGATACCTTAAGACTTTCCTGATTGAGATGTCCTTTTTAGCACACCTTTTCCTCTAAAACTAACCAGCATTTTTCGTCGAGTGGATTTGAATCCGGATTGCTAGAATTCTAGCTTTTTTAAAATTCAGCACGTACTTTTTTAGCCACTACTTCTATATCGTCTTCACCTTATGGAGAGGAGTAGAGTCATGTTGAAAGTTCTAGTCATTTCCATTTAGCAAGTTTACGTTCAGGGGCTTCACTATTTGTGTGGTACTAGATATCTGAATGAAAGAGAAAACGAAGGCATTTTATATATGAATTATTTTGTAGATATGCAAACAGCTTTTAATTGCATAAACCATGAACATTGAACAAAAAAAGAAACCATTTGAATCCATTAAATAAAAGATTTTTCTCTGATTGAAAGAGATGTAAAGGTAAAACAAAATTTAATTTAGGAAAGGTTGATAATAGTTAAAAGGTAGTAAGTAGTAGTCAACAAGGTAGTAAGTAATATTCAACAAGGTAGTAAGTAATAGTGAACAGATACACAATTAATGATTTCTGGAAACATTTTGCAGCTAACTGTTTGATAATTAAAAATGCGATGTAATACTAGGTGAACTGGAACATGTTTTGTCCGCTCTGGTTACAACTTGTTGCGACAAATATTCGCATATTCATTTGACATATATTTTGTTCCTTTATCACAGAATGTATTTATAATGACCTAGCAAAAGAACGAAAACGAAGATGATTTAAATTAATATTCAGTGAGACGTGATCGTGTACCCATGGTATTTGATAAAGTTTATTTATGTCACTGTATTTTGTACGAATCCCAATAAAAAGAAAATGCTTAAGTAAGAACATTGGAAAAGGGCTAGTATGAGAAAATACAGTTTCTGATATAATGAACCTATTTCCAGAAGATATTTGAAATAATTTCTAGTAGGTGATTCCAACCTTTTGATAATCTGCTCCCTCCTACAGCAAAATTCTTTTTTTTTGTGGAGAATGACAGAGATTGCGGAAATGCTTGTTTCAGATCCACAAGAAATTTTTGACCATATTTGGAAAATAGGCTGGAGGGGAAATATTTTAGAGGCGACCACATAAATTAAGTGAGAATTTGAACGATTGTGTCATCACATGCACATCTTTGTTTGTATGAAACAAAATCGAAACTTTCTTCGACTGGATGATAACTGGGACTGAAAAGTAGATTATCTGTGAAAGCCTGAAAAAAAAGGTACATCTGCACACACACACCCTTCTTCATTTCCAACCCGAAATTGAGCTTAAGTTACTAGAATGCTGTATAAATGGAGGGACATTCGAGGACCAATACATTTTGAGCTGTTGAAGCAGAACGAAAAGCTAAATTGGTACTGTCAGCAAATGGATAATTTAAAAACAGCACTCCAAGAAAAGATGCTGATGATGTTCAGTATAAAGCTTATCGCCTTCTCATAATAATCCCGGGACTATAACTGGTTTGGAGACTCTTCAGAGACTCGTAGAGTCAGGCTGAAAAATTCTTTCACAAATACTATACTCCTTGGACCTAGCACCTTCCGAGTATCCCTTGTTTGTGCATTTAAAAAAAATTTCAGGGACAACAATTCAAAAATGAAAAAGATATCAGACAAGCAATGTTTAAACTTTTCTCATTTAGAGATAAGGCAATTTTAAAAATGGAATGCATAAATTGCCATCCCACTGGTCAGAAGTTATGAATAAAGATAACAATCATATTATTCAATTGGATTTATTCAAGGAAGGAAAAATTTCTTATTTGTATTATTCTAGGAATGGAAAGAATTTCCCAGTAGACCTAATATATTTTCTAAAATCTTATTCATTTCTGAAGCTCTTCTTATAAATCGAAACTTTGCTTCCTTTTTTGAGTACACACAAATTAAAAAGTGCTTATTTGGAATAAGAAAAATTAGCTTTTTTATTATAATTTTAACTCAAAATATTTTTTTTTCTTAGCACTTCATCAAAGTAAACAAACAACAGTCTAAAACTTGCCATTGTTTTTAAGCACATTTTTTGTCAATTTGCTCGATCTAAATTAGATCATATTTTAAATATAATGTGCACTTGTGTTCATCAAACTGCAATTAATGTAGGTTTAATTCTATGAAAAGGTCAAAAGTTTATAGGAAAATATATTAGAGTGAAATAAAATTGAGAGAATAAAAACAAAAATTTATCTATCATAAGATTAAATACTTCTCTGAGAGAGATAATTATATTTAATCTTTGAGAAGCTGGTATATGATTTACAAAATTCCTTAAAAGAATTAAAGGAATATCGATAAGCATGCTTCTAATATGAACTCTTTTTTATTCGTGATTTCCACAAGAATTTATTGTGACATACTCCGGTTGCTATTTAATTGCAATCTTCAGCAATTCATTTTATTTTTGATGAAGAAACTAATTTTCATTAAGTTAAAAGCCATATGATCCCGTTGCTGATTATACTACTTCAATAGAATAAATGAAATAAAACGGTATGTACGTTAACTTGTATCTTTATATTTTCATTTCATTTATGCATGCATTTGAGTTTTTGAAAATGTACTTTAAAAAAAAAGCAGAAACAAAAGTTCTTTAAATAAGTATTACATTTTTCTTTTAGGATCTTTTGTATTGGTTTTCTCAAATACATCTGTTCTTCATTCACAAAATTGAATGCATGCAGATTTTATTTTTCTCAATGCCTAATATTATAGTTCACTCTGTTTATATATATATATATACATATATTGTTTCAATTTTCAGTCTTTAATAACATACTTTCTATTCATCCATTCAAGTTCAAATACATTTTTTTCAAATATTATATATATATATATATATATATATATATATATATATATATGTGTGTGTGTGTGTGTATTTATATTAATTGTAACTATTTAATAAAAAGTAACTAGAATAAAATTTTTCTTTATTGACCTAAGTAGGGATTGACTAATTTTTTTTATATTACTTGCTTACACATTAACCTTATCAAGTCTGAGAGTACTGAGTATCAATACAAGTCATAGAACTATACATCCTTTCTCGTATGTATAATGTTAATTATTTAAATTTATAACACTTCTATGAAAAATAAGCCTTACTTTAAATCCCAATCATATATGTTTATTTGCATTTGTTTAATCATAGATAGGAAATCTTTTTAAATTGAACATTAAGTTTTGCAGAAATTGGTAGAATTGTTTCTTTTTACTGTCAACACAAAAAAGAAAATTATGCATAGAGCAAGTCTAAAAAATAGTTTTGAAGGTATATTTATATGCTTTCTTTATTCATACTACTCGTATACGGATTGGGATCTCAGTTCAAACTATCTAATTATCTTACTCGTATCGGAGCTTCTGCTACAATTTAAATGACATTTATTTTCGATATCTTTATTGTATGAATTATACCATTGTGAACCATTAAGAATATTTTTATGGATTTGTTTAAGTCTGTTTTTCACCTAAGTTTTATATCTACAATAGATCTATACTAGGGTTAACATCCAACAAATTTAAGATTCTCAAGTATATACTATAAAAAAACAAAATATTTTCTAAATTTGCTTAATTAAATTTGAATACTCTTTAATATTTAATCATGAAAAACAAAATCTAACTACATTTTTGATTTAAAATTAATTTTGTTCCTCAACTATTAGAAATGTCACTTAATATAATTGTCTTTGTGGTACCTTTTTATAAACAGAGAGAGAGAGAGTTATATATTAACGTCGATGAACCTCATAATTTTGAGCCAAGTGACGAGTATAACACCCGACATTTTGTCCAATGCAATATTATCGCTTATAGTGGATTTGAAGAATTAAAGGAGAAGCCTAAGGAAGCTTAAATGAACTTCTGCGCATTTCTTAATTTATTTCATATAATTAAATGCACATATAATGTACAAATTGTGTAACCAATACTTCTAATATATAATTTAATCAAAAATTTAATTAAGTAAAAACTACCTCCACTTCCATTTTAATATTCTTTAAATATGCTTTAGCACACAAATACCAAATATTTTACTTACTCAATGATATAACTGTAACGAAATTTTTTTTTTAACATTTATAAACCCGTGCACCACGCAATGTATAACAGGGGGCATACAACACAGACAGAAGAAAGGATTACAACACAAACATCCATGCCTTCTCCGGGATTCGAACCCAGTCCCTACGGCACCGCAGTCAGATTCACTGACAACTACACCGAACGGGCGGCTAACGAAATATTATATAAATAAATTTCATCACATAGAAACATCTAAATTCTTCCAATTGATTCTACTTTTTATTTGCCTATAAATTATTATTGAAGAATCTAAGATTTTAAAATAAAAATTAATGATCCTTGACTGTGAATTTAAGAAAATGTTTAAAAATTTAAAGCACACAATTTTTTTGATGAAAGTTTTTCCATGATTAAATAGGTGTTAAATATACACTCTCACACACAGAATGAACGATGCATGAATTTGATTGTAAATTTTTCACATCAAGCTATTTCAGAATAATCTACAGATTTCTTTTAAAAAAGTAAAAGATAATTAGAAATTTCCTTAAAAAATGGAAAAATTATACTGAATATAATAAGTTGAAAACACGCACACTACTAAATTGCTACTCTTTTCGCAATCTGAGAGTTCTAGAAATTTGAAGAGACCAAATGTTTTGAATATTTTTCAGTGATCTAGACATACCAAAAAGCAAGTTCACATTTTTCGAGTTAGAGGAAGAAATTAGTGTAATTCTTAATACCTCTTGCTAAATTGGTTTGGAAGTACATCTAAATATTTTCTGTTGGAACTGAATATCTATTTTGGAATCTCAGGAATAAGGAAACTATTTTCTTTGTCTTACATTTGATCCTGATTCTAGACATGAAAATATGTCTTCTCAAACATATATTGAAAGAAGTATTTTAAACGAAAGGTAAAAAAGTGCTGTATTGAATCAAGGTTTGTTTATATTGAACTCTATTAGTTCTGGATAAAAAAGCTTACATAAAGAATCTGGATACCTTTGAAGTTTTTACAATATATTTTATCATGTGTATAAATATAAAAAAATGTTTTGAGGGTGGGGTTTTGAAATTACTATACATGTAGAAGGCAGTAATATGAAATTAATGAACTTTTAATGCTTTTAAACCTGAAACATCGAAATGCATTTAATTAACTAGTTATGTAAATGAAAGTCTTGGATAAAGTAATTAAAAATAAATCCTCTTAATAATACATTAATAATGACCATTTAGAAAAACAATAGCAAAAGAGATTATATTTATATTTCCATGAACTATTTTGTAAAAAGATGTCAGCTAATTATCATGCCTGTTATAAATAATAGATAGGTTAGAAAAAATTAGTTAAATTTTGAGATAAAAGAAAAAAAAAACTCGCTCTGTATATTCTTGATATTGTATGAAAAATATAATCGAAACTGTTTGTAATGACATTCTCCAACTAAGATACCAAGCTTGAGTCTCCATAAGAAAATATTGTGCGAATGGAACCAATTAAAGTATCATTATATTTTCAGCTTTACAAACACAATGAAAAATTAAGGTATCCGACTACTTGCGACAACTTTTTTTTTAAATGGAGATATGGGGATTTTTTTGATTTTTAGATTTGTTTAATATATTTTAAGAAAAATATTCTAAAATTAAGAAGAGAATAAGAAATTATTATTACTAAAATGGGAAAAAATGGGTAAACATTTACAAAAAATAACATAAACGGGGCCCATTTTATACCAAAGATTTAAGAACAAATTTTCAATTTTTCAATTCTAATGTGTTGCTATGTTGTTCATTTTTGAAATAATTTTCAGGATAAGAGATATTTTAATTTTTACAAAAACTAGAACACTCTTAATTTTAGTTATTGTATGAGAGTGCTTAAAATAACAGTGATTATATTCCCATAAGGGACTATAAGTTTTGTAATAAAACAGTGATTGATAAATCTGTGTGTGTGTATGTGAAAGTTAAAACTCTTCTTGTATTATACAAAACATACACAAAAAATTTCAGTTAATTATTTTCAAAACGTTTTCAGCAATCCCTGTCCCTGTTTGAATATTTTTTTTAAAAAAAACACATTTCGAGTAAAACGCGTTTTAAAGTATGATATATATATATCTTGCTTAAAGTAATGGCATCTGCTTTTACTAAAATACTTGTAGTTTTTGTTCTAGTGAACGGAAAATAATAAACTTGGTAATATTTTAAAGATTATAAGATGGTCTATAAAATAAATTCATAAAAAATTTGTCATTCTTTTGCACAAAATTCACAATTTTAGGGTAGTGGGATACCTTAATTCTGCAGTGTATTGTCGAAAAATAAAACGATTTAAACAAAACTTTTAAGAAAATTAGGCCAGTTCTAGTCAACAGGAAGGTAATCTCATTGCACCATGACAACGCTAGGTCACATGCTACTTTGACCTCTGGATATAAAACGACTAGGTTACAAATATTGTAACATCCACCATACCCTCCAGATTATGCACCATGTGTTCACATTCTTCAAAAGTTCTTCTGAGTAAATAAGTTCAAAAATGAGGAAGATGTAAATCAAGAGCGTCTAGAATTTTTCTATTTCTAACGGGAGAGTCCTTTTGTAATAACCTCTATGAGGCTATTGATGTTTTGTGGTTCAATTAAGGATCAGCCATAACTAGTTCAAACACAGATTTATTAGTTCACTATCTTAAATCTGACAACTCAGGGTAGGAAATGCACCACTACTAATTATAAGAGCAATCACACGGCTAAAGGATACTTAATATATGAGTATAATTTTATTCACTTACTCTTGGTCTTACTTTGGACTTCTGCGGTATATTTCACTGAAATTCCTTTATTTCCTGTACGACCTCCGTCTTTATTATTAATATCAATCGTATAACTTCTTTGCCAATTAGCAATAATTGACCATACAGAAACTACTCGTTGATTAATTATCGACTGGCTCTTGACTAACTTCTAGTATCTAAAAGTCATTGCTTAAATAGAACCACTCATTGCATGAATCAAGTCTTCTTCTGGAGAAAGTTTTCAGTATAACAACAGTTAAGGTATCCAACTACCCTAAAATAGTGAATTTTGCCAAAAATTGTCCATTTTCTAATGATTTTTTTATAGGCCATATTATTAGCTTTATAAAAACACCGTTTATTATTTTCCATTCCCTAGAGCAAAAAGTACAAGTGTTTTAGTAAAAGCAGATGCCATTACTTTAAGCAAGTTGCCATACTTTAAAACGCGTTTTACTCGAAATATGATTCTTTGAAACTAATCAAAGGGGGTCAGTGATTGCTAAAAAGTTTTGAACATAATTAACTGAAATTTTTTCTGTAAGTTCTGTATAATAATAGAATTGTTTTAAACTTCAGATTTATCAATCACTGTTTTATTACAAAATTTACAGTCCCTTATGTGAATATAATCACTGTTTTTTTAAAGCAATTTTATATAGTAACCGAAATAAAGTGCTCTAGTTTTTTTAAAAAAAAGAAAATATCTCTTATCTTGAAGGTCATTTCAAAAATGAATAACATAGCAACACAGAATTAAAAAATTGAAAATTTGTACATATAAACCTTTGGTACAGAATGGGCCGCGTTTATGCTATTTTTTGTCAATTTTTACTCATTTTTTCACATTTTATTAATAAAAATTTCTTTTTCTCCTCTTAATTTTAGCATATTTTTCTTAAAATGTATTAAACAAATCTAAAAATAACAAAAAATCTACATATCTTCATTTTTTAAAAAAAAAGTTGTCGCAACCAGTCGGATACCTTAAAAAAAATTTAAGAGGATTAGTTACAGGTTCGCAGATAGACTCGTTACATTTATATAGAAATGAAATACAGATGTTAGCATTATGCTGGAAGAATATCATGAGTAACAAAGAAAATTACATTGTTGAACAAATATTAATAATTTTACTGCATAAGTATTATCTTTTGTTACTTAAAAATGGATTGTACTGCAGATTATACTACATAAGTTACATCAATCTCCATGCCTCAGTTTTAAAATTTATACATAATTTTATTTAAATAAAAGGTAGAGACATCGGATATCTTACAGGAAACACTAATTCTAATTCAATGAAAATTATCAATATATACATTAATAAAAGATAATTGTTTTCAGAATTTTTAACACATTTTCTTTAAACATTTCATTCTTTGCATGATTTGCGCGAAGTTCTATTAAAAATATATTCAACAATTATTAGAAACATTATAACAAAGGTCTTAACTATATTTTGAATTAAATATGATAAATCTTTCAGCTAGTCCAGTTAAGTAGATTCCCTGGATATATTTTTTAAAGCTGTTAAATATATTATTGATTATATTCCTTGAATTAAGTCAGAGAATATTAATGTTATCAAATATTACTCATATACTGTAATATTTAAAATAATTCGAGACACTTAGAGATTAAAAATCATTTATTCAAATTTTCTTTCAGGCTACAAAACATGTCTGGAAATCTAAGTAAATACACGAATTTGACATTTAAAACTATTTAAATTTTAAAAGATTGCTTCAAACGTTCATCTGTGTGTGAAGGGCAAGCAATTGATAATTTTAATAACTGAAGCTGTATTACGTTGCACTGGTGTAAGAACTCATACAACAGATGGATACGATAGATCATATCATGCGTATATACCTATGAAATATTAGGAATTGGACGAACATCAGAAGCGTATGAAGCCCATTATATAGAGCAGCTTTAATATTTTTATGAAACTATCGCACGGTGTGCATCAGTTTAAAAGTACCGAGCTCTGGTCAAGGGATATATGCAACAAACAAGACTGTAGAGGGTATCTGGTGGACTTTACTCGAGATCAAATAATTGGGGAGTGAGATCAGGAAAGCAACATGAGAGCTGTTGGTGATGGACCTCATATTTTAAAGCATAGTTAAGTGAAGAGGATGATGCCTGAGCTAGCTACACCTCTCCGAACTTCCACACCAAACCAACGTGAGAATTTTAATCTTCGACAGATTTAACGTACATCAACCTCTCTACCCGTTGAGTCTTTAGTGGCATCAGGCTCAACTAGGTAATTAGGCACTAGGTAACTCATGAAATACCACTGCATGTGACCATGGCCACTAGGCTTCCGCCATGGCATCGAATCGTTGGGAAGATGGAAGTCAGAATATAGTTAGAATAATGATCCCTTCATTGTTTCGGCCGTGTTAGCCTTGTGGTCAAGGTAACAGACTCGTAGTCGGCGAATCATGAGTTCGAGTCTAGTCCTGTTGAAGAGCTGCCGTGTAGGAGAGCGATGCACGTTAAATCTGTCAAGAGCTCAAACATCCTTCCCTCGATGTAGTGTAGTGATGCGGATTGGGTGCAAGCTTACATGCCGTCTTCATCATTTGACCGTTGTTCAAAATTACGAGGTCCGTCGCCAAAAATATTCGAGTAGCTGAACAGAGCAGCGTTATATTCGCTCACTTATATACCTATAATTGTTTCACGAGTTTGAGGAACATTTCAAACTACAGATTCAGCTTTTCTCGACACTTCAGTATTGCTGGTTCAGGAATAACTGTGATAGCGGAAGATCAGTGTATCGTCCAACATGACAGAAGGCCTCCTCCCATGTAGAATGACAAAAGCACGTTAAAACTGACATGGCTCAAGGTTCCCTCGTTGGCGAAGTGTTGAAGTTAGAGGAGTGCAAGCTCAGATGTCTTCCTTGTCATTTTACAACGGCGCAAAATTACGAGGTATCAAGCCAATAACTTTTGTGTTTTTTAAAAGTGTGACGTTAATAAACATTCAGTCTTACAGTTGAGAAACGACAGACGGCTGGCAACGGGATAATGCACTTACAACAGATTAATGGCTGGCAGATATCTGGCTTGGAAACTGCACAATGATGGTCGATTTGTATAGGGACCAGAACGTGTATATATCAACACCTGCTTTCTTTTTTTCGATGTCGGAAGCACAGGAGCTGGATAGATCAACAATGTGGTCAAGTACACTTTACGGATGACACCTGATTTAGTCTACCTAGTGATACTGGAAGTGTAACATTTAGCTATCAAATAGCAAGAAATACAGATGGTAATTTTAACAATTTAGAAATATCTTAATAACAATTTATAACCTTTAAATCAGTTTTGATATGTCCAAATGAATGTAACTTTTGATTTGAATATAAATATTTTCACATAAATAAATTATTTCAATTTCATCTATTACTTAAAATTTAGGCAAACATTTTTCATAATGGTCCATTTCTCTGCCATTCAAAATAAAGAGATGAATTCTTTATATATATATATATTAAATATTATATTTATGAAATCAGTTCATTTTTATGTAATAGAACACAAATTATTTCGGCAAACGTCTAAATTAATTTAAATAAGTCAACTTATTAAATAAATTAATTCGTTTTGTTTACTAATAAATTAGTAATCACAACACGTTCGTGGCTGAATGAATGCCATTTACAGATAACTATTTTGTTTTAAGCTTTAAAGATAATTTTCCCAACCGACTGAAAAAATATAACCATTAAATTAGAAGTTGGGAGTTCGACTTACTTATTTTCACATTTATCATATCGAAAATGAAAGTTACCATAATTAATCTAATAATGAATGGAAACAAAAAAATATTTGAAATAAATAGAGGCATTGTAAAACTTAAAAAAAAGTTCAATGCTTAAAAGTATTTTAAAATTTGTGCTTCTAAGTATGAAAGCAAAGCTTATCAACTGAATGTGTTTTCATTATTTTTTTCATTCATTTATATACATAGAAAGAGAGAGAACGATTATACACGGCCTTTGTTATTTAATCAATTTAACGATTTGTTTATTTACTATTGTTAAAAATTTATAATTAATATCATCATCAAATAATATAAACAAGATTAAGTATAATTTAAAACTCTGGATGAAAAAAGTAAAGAAAGAAGAAATAAATTTAGAAAGAGCTCACAAGGTATTTAAAGAAATGAAAAGAGATTTAACAAATTATATCAATACATTGTATAAATTTTTGAACAAATAATCGTTGGGGAAAATATATCTCTTGCTTGTTGCATATTTATTAAATGATATTGGTAAAATATTTAATTTTTATCGTGAAATTCAGTGAAAAATAGTTCACCCTTACCCTAATAAAGTCAGAATACTTTTTTAAAATTTATATTTTGCAATAAATTCCTATTAATTAATACTGTAATTAAATATATTGCAATTTGAAAAAAATGGCTTTTAAAAAAAACATAAATCATTTGATTATATGTTCCATTTTAGGGAAATTTAAGGACTCGGATAACACATGTCCATATAAAATTATACATATACCAATACAAATATATAGTCCATTTTCGCAAACTTCTTGTAAAATTGTAATGATATGCTTAGTTAGTAGGATAAAATTTCTGCGTGTATTAAATTGTTTATTAACTATACCGAATGTTATATTTAACTTTACGCATTAGAATCAAAGTTCAATTTAATTAATAGATCTTTTTAGCTGAAATGGTGTTTCTACACCTACAATACTCTTTCGGCATACATTTTAAAGAATTGTTGTTGGAATTTCGCTGCGAGGTCAGTGAGAAAGAAAGGGATATGTTAGGAAAGAAAAGGGATTAACTTTTTTCTTCACTCAAACATTTTTAATGCTAGCAGATGGACTCATAACAATTTCTACTTTTCATGCACATTTAAGGGGATAAAAAGAGAATTGTCATTTTTTTTCATACGATAATTCTGATAATACAAATACGAGTGATATATGAACATTATAAAAAGAAAATATTTAATTTCTCTCCGATAGATTACTTTACATGGAAATAGAACAATTTGTTAACTGCACATACATAAAAATACTTAAATTTTTAAAAGCTAAATTTCTTTCAATGCCCCTTTTCCGTTAGTACTGAAGTCTTATGTAACTGATTATTGCTAGATATTACGAAAGTAAATGTTATTAATTAGAATAATATATGATGAATTATTTTCGAATTACATTTTTATTAAATGTCCCCATTTATTAAAATTTATAATGATATTTATATTTCCAATTTACTTAAATAAATCCTATTAAACAATGTGATACGCCTTTAAAATTAATAATTTAAAGAATTTACGTGTTGTTAAACAAAAATTTACGTTTTTTAGCATTTTAAACAACAAAATTATTGAACATAGATTTTTTTCAACGATGCAACAGTTAAAAAGTCATTTCATTTAAAATTCTGCTTTAAATGAAGTTACTTTGACATATTAGTAGGTTATTAAAATCAGTAACCACTTATTTAGGAACCCCTAAGTGATAATTAACAGTCGTTAATCAAATTTTAAGAAAGTATTTTCAATTATATGTTTCAGCCCCGATAGACATCCATTGTGTCTAAATTATAGTCTTTATCTTTTAACTAGCGAGCACGATCCCTATAAAACTTAAATTGAAAAATAAGATTAGCTTCTTTTTTGCTTCAAACAGCCATTCTGCTTGTGTGTTTAATTTAGTCATAAATAAACTTTCAGTATCAACAACCTTTGGTGTTTGTTATGGTTGCAGGTAATAGCATAAAAGATTCTTTGCACAATGTAAATGTGATAGCAATAAAATGATTAAAACAAGTTTTATTTTTTCTTAATATTAATTATATTGTGTAATTATGTAACAATGAAGCGAGAACCTGAAGCATTTTTAATTTTAGATATATTTCGTGAGAAAATATTTTAGTTTAAGATTATCTTTTATCTATTATCTGCTTATTGAATAAATAAGAGTAAACTAATTTTATCCATTTATAAATAAAATTTTCCAAGATCTTAAAAATGTTTAATATAATGAGTTAATTACGATTATGGAAAATGTACTGTTAAAAGCTTTTCTTCAACAACAATAAAAATAAGTATTTGAAGGTTATGAGCATTCTAGGAAAAGTATATTTTATTATTTATAAATTAGGATAACATTGATATTAAATGGCATATTTAATAACTTAAATTAAAAACACGGTGTGTATATTCATAATAAGATCGAATATAACTATCATAAAACGCTTTCTAAATATAAATGCTTAATCACATTGATATCTTTATTTATTTTACCTTGCTTTGAATTTTATAAAAAATAATTATCTTCGACCTTTTTCACTGAATTTTATATGTTGTTCTGAATTGATAAATTTAAATTAATTTAAGAAGCAATCAAATTAGGAATACTGAGTACTCTAAAAATGACAAAAATATCAAGTCGGTTTTATTTTTCAGTGGCCTATCCATTTGAAATCCAAATTTAGTCCTGATATTGAATTAGTGTTAAAATAATTGAAATTACCTGCGTATTGTAGGTCTTACAAATGAAATATATGTTTTACTGGTCAAATTATTTTCATTTCCTACCTCCCATTTTATATAAAGTTTGTCATGGCTTCTGCTGTCATGACCTCTGCCTTTAGGTGTACTGATATGATCCATTTAAGGCAGGTTGTATAGTACTACACTAGATGCATGGACCGGCGTTGCACAGGCTTTATCTACTTTTATAAATTTTCCATTCCCTTCACAAAATCAGCATGTCCAATATTCTTTTTCGAAATTACTTTGACATCTTTGTTTTTTTATTATCCGCTTAGCCCGGCGTTGCACGGGCTTTTACCGAGTGTATAACTTAATCCCCATCGGAATCTCCTCTTTCCCTCATGACGCCAGAACTTCTGTGTGGGTGTGTACGCGTACGATGTCAATGATTGCTATAATGATGTCATTAAAATTTCCTGTTTCGAAAGTTTTTCACTTCTTTTCCTTGTCAGAAAGGTTTCTTTCCCCTCCATTTAAACCGATATTGCACGGACATATTCGAATGCATAACATATTGCTATAGAAAGTCCCCTTCCCGTATCGGGGTCAAAACTTCCTGGTGATTGTGTGATTTCTGAATTAACGTCTTTAAAATTCACTTTTTCGAAATTTCTTCCACATTTTTCCATTGTCAGACACGTTTCTTTTCTCTCTATCCCCCGGCGTTACAGTGGTTTTTTTGAGTGTATAACTATTTTTCCTCCCCCATATATAAGGTTAATCTTAAATTCGAATCAATGATTTATAAAAAACAATATTATTTTAATTAAAATATTATAAATTTAAAGCAATAAAAAGAAAACGACTCTGATGCTGAGAGTAAAAAAATATCTTTCATCTTTTTTAATAATAGATAGTTTATTATCAATTAAAAATTGATAATAGTAAGAGAAAAATTATTAACGATTTCCGTATTATTATCAAAAGAGAGATTATATATGTGTGTGTTGTGTGTGTGGGGGGGATAAAACTCGAGCAACCTTCAAATAGATGGTGGCGTGGCTACAGTGGACGTGGTTTGAGCAGACACATTCCTCCCTCATCTTAGAACAGATTCGATTTTCAAATTACAAGGACAAACACATTTTTGCGAATCAAATTTAATTATTTGTATTAAATTGTTTAGATATTATAGTGCAAATACATTTTAAACATAGCGAAGTGTAATAAAAATAAAAAACGACACTTTTTGTGTTTTTCTTTTAGTATATTTTAACTAATAAGTGTCTTTTAATTTGCAATCCAGAGAATTAGGCGATCCTGGAATAAAAAGGAAAAAAAACATTTGTAAAATTGGATATAAGAATTGAAAACATCCTAAAAGAATTCGAAACATCAAACAATTTAGAAAAATGTCTAAAATCTTTACGTTTTGTAACTAGGTTGTAACTAAATCCAATTTTAAATGATATTCATGCCTTTATAAGAAAGGTTAGTTAGTATTTATTTACTTGTATTTATTTTTATTTTACTTACTTGTATTTTACTTCTATAGTACTTATTTTTACTTACATTAATGAAACTAATTAATATTATGGCACAATTGGACATGTTCTAATATTTATTTGACTCTAAAATACAGTTTTCCACAAAATTCCTGAAACTCGTTCATATCCTTCATTATATTGTTACTTACTATTAATTTTTAAATATTTTGAAAAAAGTTCTTATTTTTATTACATTTCGCTATGTTTTTAATGTATTCGCAAAATAATATCTTAACAATTTAATACAAATAATTAAATTTTATTGGCAAAAATGTATTTATACTTGTAATTTAATAATCGAATCTGTTCTAAGATGGGGTTAAAATGTGTCAACTCTAACCACGATGAGATTCAAAGTGTCCACTCAGACCACGAAATGTTATATGTCCGTTCTAACCACGTCCGCTGCAGCCACGCAACCAAATAGACAGCATATATTTTTAAAATCGTCAATTTAAAAAAATCAGCAACAATTACAAATTCGTAACAAAAGTTTTAAAAATAAATTCATTAATAAATTGTTCTATTTTGTTAAATAATATTATCTTATTTAATAACTTTACAAACACAAGGCCTTTTTTAAAGAAAGGCTTAAGTTTTTATTGTTTAATAAGTTTTTTGAATTTGGCAAAACACGAAGATTTTCTTGAAAACCGAAGCAGAGTAGTGACTACGGCTCGGATACTGTACTTTCCTGTAAGCTAATCTGCACCGAGAAATTTTTCACAAATATCGAAGGTTTTTTCAATTAGCACACTTCATATAATTCTATGAATCCCTTTAAGTTCAATTTAAAGCAAAATTATTTTATTATAGAGAATTTTATAAAAATAGATTACTGATGATTATAAATCTTAGTATATATAGAATATGTGGTCTATAGAATATGTCTTTGGTTTTATTCCTGCTTCAATATCCGAGGTTAACTTTCGACAAAAATTGTGGTTTCTTCAGTGAAAGTTGTTTTTATTCATAATATATTTAATACGACGAATCATAACCACTTCCTGTCGCAATGAAAGGTTTGGAATAATTTGAACCAAGTTTCACAATTGCATACGTTATCTATGAATAGCACGTTGGACTTCTAATTCAAAGATCGTGAATTGGAAAATTGGTCTAATTTCTGAGAATGTGATTTCTTTTTTACTATACTATTTTATTAAAATATTTAAATTTCATTATAATGAACAAACCAGTAACAAACAAAAAATAGTCCGTCCTATATAGAAAAGAAAATGGAAAATTGCAATGGAAATCTCTTTTTGTTTTGTCCCTTAATATTGTGATTCTGTCATATGTATAAACAAATTTATATTGATTATAACTATTTAATAAAAAAGTAACTAAAATAAAATTTTTATTTGTTGACCTAAGTAGGAATTGACTTAATTTTTTTTTTATATTTCTTGTTTAAAATAAGTTCGTTACCGGTGAAAACCGGTATTTGAAAAGGGACAAACTACAATTTACAGATAGCTAAAGTGATAGTTCCTTGGTGAGTAAAAATTGCTTACGAACTTATTTCTCAAAATGAGGCAGGCTGATACGATGAGACAAACATAAATATGCAGAAATCATGCAGCCTCATGCTGATAAGTATAGAGCTATTGTTTTATAATTTCCACAGAAGCTTACCAAAGACAAGCAAAAATTTAAAGTCAATTTACTTTTTATCATCTTTTGCAATATTTTTTCTAGATGTGTTTGAGATTCGAATTTTATTTTGTCTACCTTGAAGTCATTGCAAAGGAAAAGATTATTCGTTTTCCCAAGATCTCAAAGCAAATACTCAGCTCTAGCAGACTGCAGTTTGATTTCTTTAGAGATTAATTTAAGGAAATTTATTTCTCTGCTATTTTTGTCTTCTTGTGTCAAGCATGCTATTAAGGCTACGACGAAGAACTGTCAGACTGTTCTAAAAGTACATGATAAATTCCTGATGTGTAACTTGTAATTATTCTTAAAAATGCTTCATTTTTCTCTTTTCATTAAACATATAAAATTCTTTTTTTTTAAAGAAGTATTCTATTTTGTTGAGTAGAATATGGAAAATGTTTAAGTTAAATAAAATGCAGTTGCTTCTGAAAGTTCAGAAACACTTGTTTCTCACTAACAAACATAACACTAAAAAAAAGAAAAGAAAAAAAGGCTCATACATTTTCCATTATTGAAAAAGGTCAATCGAGGTTTGTAATTAATTTTACCTTAACCTCTTTTGTTTTTCACCTAGATGCGTAGATTGATGCATATCCAATTAAAATTTTAAAATTACTCTTAAAAATTCCCCATCAAGTGACTAAAAAGTAATTTTCTTGGCATGCTTCCAAATTTTGTTTTCTCTTGAACATATCAATGAAATGTGCCCATTTAAAATATAAAACCTTCTCAAACCAAGATCGAATCAATTGCTTGATGTCGGGTAAACTGAAATAAACGACGCTAATGAAGTAAGTGCGAAACAGTATCTGGACCATCTAGAATTTAAATCTGTGTTGAGACGGTCCTCTTTAAAGATCACTTGTAGTCGAGATAAATTCAATTTATAAGGGACGTGATCTACTCTCAGCCCCGCCTAGAGATGTGGGAGGAAGTGAAGGATAACCAGCCATAATATTTACCCAGTCTATTTATTAAACACACAAATTATCAACATACAGAAATCTAATAATTCAAACTAGAAGAGATGATCCTAATAAGATCAATAGAAGACTATACAATGAGACACGCGAATTATGAGAAGTTTCTTATATTTCGATCCTCCTTTTTTAATATCACTCTGCTTCTTTAAATATCTGAGTTGTAATTTAACTATGGTGACCAATCGTCACTTTAATACCTTCAACTATATAATCTCTGAACGTACTGAATATAAAATAATACCTGATCGGTAGCTACCTCCCCTCTTAGTTAGATTCTCTCTATGTCTCAATCTCCATATAGCTCATTTTATCCCTCTAACTAGCTTGAAAACCTAGACCATATATATACGACCTAATATGCATATTACGGTTTCTTCTTCAAAGGGTTGGCTGTGATTAAAAGCAAATTGATAGCCCAAAGAGTTCCCAACAGAATTAGAGGAAGGGACGTGGAGCAATCCGTCACAAATTGATCTTTCTAATGAGATTGGAAGTATAGCTTGCAGAACACTTTAGAATTTTTTTAAATCCTAAACTCTACAATTACAATGTGAATTAAATCTTCATAATGATTCATTATCCCAAATTTTGGCAGTGATATGACAAGTATGTAGTTGCTATGGCATACTGCAGTACAAGTAACAGTAATTATTGGCGCTGTTTCTATTGAGGCGCTATTATGAGTCCTGATGCCACTGAAAAGTGTACCTTAAAGAGGGGATGATGCATGTTATATCTGTTGCGATTCAAATTTGTCATAGGTGTCAGCTTATGCAGTTTTATCTCCAGACCTCATTCGTATAGAGCATGCCTGAGCTGCTCTGGGGTACCAATTGTAATTTGCAACATCCCTCCGAGAACCATCCAATGCCTGAAAACAGAGTTGCTGAACGTGTGGGATAAATTTACACATAAACTCTTAAATTCCCTTATTTTCGGAATAAATCACAGTGTTATATGTGTTTATCTGAAAGAATGATGCTTATTGCACCATTTACTTTGTTCTATTTTGCAACTGCTGTTACATACTTCCCGACATCAATGAGGGATACGCATGATAATACTTGGGCATTATAAGTTGAATATTTCTTTTTTAATGAAATAAAACCTATTTACAAACCAAATTTCGTTAAAATGTGTTCAATAGTTCTATAGATAAGTGACCAAATCTATAAATTCTCTTAATATTGAAATCCAGTGTATAAATACATGAATCTTTTTCCTTATTTACAGGAGAAAATGTTTCCGATTAGCTAGTTTATATGCTAATTTGTTTAAAAGAAAGAACCACTTTCTCGAAGAATAACAAATATAAAAGTTTTCATTGTTTCATAAAAAAAAAGGTTAGATATCAACATTGCAACAAAGATCAGTGCTTTATAGGAATATACAGAGGCAATGTTAAGCTGTGATCAAAGTTTTGCTAGTCAAGCAAAATTAAATAAAAAAACCATGTTACTGATTTAATAACCAAATGAGTAAAATTATATAAAAGACAGTTTTTAACTGAAATAAATTATTCATGTTTTTCGTTGATACAAATAATAATTAAAATATGGTTGCCATCAGAATTTCAACTTTATATTACCTTTTTACAATTTCAAAGGATTTTAATGCATCATAGGGACAAATTAGTAATTTGATGTGATAGCCTTTGAGGATTTTTTTTTTCATGTTTCAAAATGAAAAAAACTATTTTAATTATTTTGCATATCTCTGTTTTGAAATAAACTCAAAATAATGATCAAATTAGGATAATCGATTTTCCGAGCAATGAATTTATTTGGAATTAATTTAATAAAAGCAACTTCTTAAACTTGTATTGATGTGGCGATAAACATTTATAAATTATTACTGGGCATTATTCTGAAATGTTAAAGCTTCTTTGTTTTAACATAGAGTTGAAAATAAGTCTTTTTGTAATCATGAATATAAACAAAAGATAAATTGCAATAAACCATTTTTAATTATAGCTTGAAAGCCATTGTTGCAGTTGTGTTTTTTGAAAGTGAAACTTAATGTAAAACAATATGTATAATAAAGAAAATATCATTAATAAAGGAAAATTTAACTTGCATTGTATTATCTATAAAAATCAATGTTTTCTATAATTATAGTTGAAAAGAATATCGTAATAGTCCCCTAAATCACATGTACCAGTGGATTGGATGATTAGATTGTTAGTCTGCACAAGTGTATGGGTGTTGCGACTGTATGGTATAAAACGAGGGCGTCTCTGTTGTATTTTTGTTAACTGGTAACCGGCTTATCCGAAATTCTACTAATGAATCTCTTGGGTAAAATTAATCTTTTTAACTGTGATTTCAGTTGAAGAACTCTCTCAGTGAAGAAAACAGGATTTATGCAAATTAGTACTTCTATTTAAGTGTTTGAAGTAGAGTAGGCGGTTATGTTGTTTGAAAGGGGAGATAGAAGTTAGAATAAGATAACAACGGGAGGTTGTATAATTAATCAAGAAAAAGATATCTAAAGATTGAGTGAATTCTCTGTGCATGTGGTGTATGTAAAAGGAAATAAATGTATGAAAACGAAACTGACATCATCACAAGAGTTATCTAAAATTCTCAAATATTTTGTACTTCATAAAATTATATAATGATGGTTCGACCTATATCGATTTTAACTTAATTATTCAAAAAATTTTCATTAAAATATGAAAATAAGTGACTTTTCATATATTTCAATCACTGCCAGTTGCAGAATTTCTTAGTTAAAATACGAAAACGATAAATAAAAACATACCGAAAGGGTTTCGTTGATAATATCAACAACTTCTTTTCAAAGTTATTTAAATCATATAAACTTGTCAAAGAGATGAAAGTTAATCATTCACAAATTATTTAGTCTTGACGGAAGGATTTTTGTTTGCAAAGTCGTTTCGAGTACCCCTTATGTCATCCAAGGAATGTCAGTAATTAGAGAGATGAAGATTTTCTTTTTATTCAATTTAATTGATATTATTGTAGTTTAAGAACATGCGTTGAACTTTAGGGGGAGTCTTTTAATTTCAATGTAAGGTAAATAGACCAATCTTGTAAATCAAGACCAAATTTAATGGGTTTTTTGTCATAGTTTTAACTGTTAATTAAAATATTAATCAAACTTACTAGAATTTTATAACAATTTTAGTTATTTATTATTTTTTATTTAAGTAATCATCATTTAATTATTTATTACACCTTCAAATCAATTTAGTTTTCTCGATTTAGTATTTTATATTATTTATATTGTGTGTTATTATTTATAACTCCATAAGTCGTATTTATAGTCTATACAAATAAATAAAATTGAAGTGTTGTTTGTAATTTCAAATTAGCAGCTTTTTAAAAGCTTTTATTTAACTTACAATGTATGTATGTATGTATGTTTATTATGTATGTATGTATGTATGTTTTATGTATGTATGTATGTATGTATGTATGTATGTATGTATGTATGTATGTATGTAATTGTTCGGGTGGAATCTTGCAACTCAATTTGAGCTGATATCTTCCTCCCATTGAGCTGAAATTTTGTATACACGTTTAGTTTGGATGACAATGCATGTTTTGACCATTTATATTCCGATATTGCAATTAATTAAAAAGATATTAATTAAAAACGTTAAACTAGTTTTGGGCGCCAACTTGGATATATTGCATTGTTGTAATAATTTTATTGTTACACAATGACAAAAGTTGGCGTCGAAAATCGGTTTTCAGCCAAACTGGAATTTCATAACGTTGCGCTATTGACAGTATTAATTAACTTTGTCTAAAAAATAATTACATTTCTACAACGTAAAAACAATCTAATTTCTACAACGTATGCAATTTTTTACAAATTTCTATTTATTTCCTTGGATTTAAATTGAAAACAAAAAAAGTAGAGCTATTTTTCAAGTAGATTGGTACATTGTATACCTTTCTCAACGCTGCAAGTTAAACTAGATGGAGTATTGAAGAAATTCTTTAAATAATTTATCTAACTTTAATCTACGAAACTCAGACAAAAAATAATTACAGAATCGGAAAGATCATTTTTTAATGTATCTTACCCATCAAAAAGGAATCCGCTAGGAAAACAATAAGAGAAAAATATTATCTAGAAATGTAATATATTTTCGATTAAAAAAAATAATTTTACAATAAATGAAGTAATTTTTTAAAGAAATTTTCTAATTTTAAGCCTACGAGTAATTTAAATATACCTCATTTTATCACCAGTAATCTAAACACACACTACGACACGTGTCCTTAAATTTAATTACAAATAGAATCTGTTAATTTTATTTGAATTTAATTATTGATTTTTTCAAAATCAAGTTTCTAAAGATGATCTGAGCAATTAAAAAAAATAGATTCTTACGTAGAAGATATTCAATGTCCAGCAAAAAATTATCATTATTTGATAAAACTTTCTTTTTTGATTACAAAATGCGTTTTTAGTCTTAAGCATTTTATTGATTAATACAAATATTTAAATGCCTTTTGAAGTTTTTAATAAACAATTAAAATTTTCTTCTAAATGTTAGAGAAATACATCCCTTATCTTCAAATATTTCAAATAAATAATATATTCTTTAAGTTTTTCAAAAATAGTCAAAATTTTAATTAAACATTTAATAACTTTGTCATTTATGAAGATAATCTCACTAAACCTTTTTTTTCGTGTGTAGAACAATGTTAGCCAAATCTGCATGAAGATTGAAAAAATTGCTTAAAATTATGGATTTTAAAAAATTGTGTTTTTAGTCTAATACCATTTTGCGAGGAATTAATTCAGCTAAACCAGGGATGGCGAACCAGTGTTCAATGAGTTGAACAGGCTGAGAAACCTGTCCAGCGATAACTAAAAAGTAAAAAATAAATTAAATGTAAAAAACTTTTTTAAGGAACAAGCTTTTTATTTAAACGCGCTAAAAAGAATAAAATAAACTTTTCCTTTAAAACTTTTTTTACTATCAACTTATAACGTCATTACACAATTTATATGATATAAAAGCTTGTCGCGAGATTTACCTGTGTAGATAAACAAGTAAAAATAAATAACTTGACATGATTTGTTTTTAAAAATTCAAACTAAGTAAATATGAGTACTTAAATATTGCGACAAGCTTTTATATCATATAAATTGTGTAATGACGTTATAAGTTGATAGTAAAAAAGTTTTAAAGGAAAAGTTTATTTTATTCTTTTTAGCGCGTTTAAATAAAAGCTTGTTCTTAAAAAAGTTTTTTTTAC